>ML786401.1:385733-435769 GCA_009831015.1 Picea engelmannii | reverse complement strand
TTGAGGTGTTTTAGAAGAAGGAGCATTATTCTCTCTATAGATGTTGGGATTGGTCCTTCTAGTAGCCATAGCCATATTTTTACTTTCAACATTTCTTGCCACCTTAAATGCATTCTCCAATGATTAGGGTTCCCAAAGGCGAATCTCATGTTGAATGCTATCTTTTAAAGTTCCTATGAATACATCAATCAAGTGCTCATCTGAAATATATGTTACCTTTACATTCAATCTTTGGAAGTTCACAATGTGCTCTGTAACTGAACCCTTTTTCTTGAGATTTATCAATTAGCTAAAGAAGGTATTGCTCCTTGTATCCTCATAGTGTGCTATCATTTCTTCTGTTAAAATTGTCCAAGTGACGAGTGACTTGCAAGAACAAAGCCATCGATACCATACAAATTGATTGGGTTCTAAATATAAAGAAGCAATTTGTACCTTTTGTGTATGTGGCACATTATGTAGATCAAAGAATTGCTCCATCTGAAGTATCCATGTGATTGGATCCTTGCCATCAAACTTTCTCATATTGATCTTAGGAACGTGGTTGGTCTTCAACCCAAAGTTGGAATTTCTCCATTCTTGATTCACCTTCCTTGTGTCCTCATCATGAATTTCATGGGATACATTTTCACTTTCAGGTGTCCTCTCTATTATGAAATTTTTCAATCCTTCCATGATCTCTCCTTTTAAACCCCCCATCATCTCTTGTAGTTCATCTTTTGTTACTGTCTTCTTTTGTAAATCATTTATGTCCCTACGCATTTATTCACCTTCATCAAGAGTCCATGTAGGATTATCTGGAGGCTTATTTGGTGTAGAAGTTCCATTTTTGGGTGGCATGTTGGCCAAGTATCACTTTTGAACCTTCATTTTGAGGTGGTTCTGTTAGACAATATTTCTTCTGATGTATCTCCAAAGTTTCAGCCCTTTTGGGTATGAAACTTTATTTTTTGTATTTCTCTGATATTTCTTCTCTGCAATGCCATAGGTCTGATCAAAATTGGATGCGCCAAGTGGAATTTACGGTAACTTCCCCACAACTTGTTGATTTTTGGCCTTTCTAGGAGATGTCACTTGTATAGGATGCCCCATGCAAAATAATTGATATAAAATTTTGAAACTCGTACCATAAATACTATAGACTGTCCACTATCCAATGCAACTAGTCTCACTCAATTTGGATACTCTAGGAAGAAGTTATGATTGTTTTACCTGGAACACCTTCTTGAGACTAGTCAAATACCCTATCTTCCACAATGTGTATCTACAAATGTAAGATAACCCAGAAGATGAAATTTTTACCATAGATACCTTAATAATTTTTGTGAATATACTCCAGCTTTTAGGGTTTGAAATGTTACGTAAAAAAATTTATAGCAAAAATTCCGCAATGACTCAGTTCAGGATGATTCCAAAACCCTATATTGCACAGGTTGTATCTCTAAAATTATAAGGCCTCAGGAGCTGAAATTTTAACCCAACGTACCTTGATCTATATAATAAATGTCTCCAAGCCGTTCCTTCTAAAACGTTGTAGAAAAAAAGTTATAGCGAAAATTCCAAGGTGTCTCAGATGTAGCAGCGAAACCCCAAGACCTTGAGCTTTGATACCATATGTTAAGAACCAAATATCAATATAGCATAGAAAAACCTCAGAATAAGTACTCAACGCCTTGAAAAAGAGAGAAATTCAGATAATAATCCTCTTCGAGGGGGAAACCTCCTTATTCCCACATAAATGTACAATTCCAAGATGATTCCAAATGAAAATGTCTCCCTGGTATATATAGGAGACTAGGAGGTATAATTACAACTAATGGAATGAAGCCGACATAAATAAAATAACATTACTAATGTAATATGCCCCAATTAAGGGGTAATGAGCCAATATTATGGCTTAACAACCTATCATCCTGAGTCAGATGGGCAGATAGAGCAAGTGAATCGAGTGATAGAAGACATACTGAGGATGTATGTGATGGACAAACCATTGAAATGGGAAGACTACCTACACTTGGTAGAATTCGCCTACAACAATGGGTATCAAGCATCATTGAAAATGAGCCCATTAGAAGCACTTTATGGCAGAAAGTACAACACTCTAGTAAGTTGGGATAACCCAGTTGATAAAGTAGTAGTTGGGCCAGAATTGCTCAAGGAAATGGAAGAACAGATGCTAAAAATTAAGCAGAATTTGAAAGTTGCCCAAGACAGGCAGAAAAGTTATGTTGATAAAAATAGAACCCACAGAGATCTTAAAGTGGGTGATCATGTTTTTCTGAAAGTAAAAGCCAATAGAAGTTCCCTGAAGCTGGAAAACTGTTCCAAGCTGGCAGCCAGATTTTGTGGGCCATTTGATATCCTAGAAAGGATTGGGCCAGTTGCATACATGCTTGCATTACCTACATCCATGACTATACATGATGTGTTTCATGTTTCATTGCTTAAGAAATATATACATGATCCTAATCATGTGATTGATTGGAATGTGATCCAGGTGGAACAAGAAGGTGTCCTACAAGTGCATCCTATGCACATATTGGATAGGAAAAGAAAACAACTCTGGAATCGAGCCATAGGACTTGTAAAGGTCTAGTGGACCTGGTACGGTCCTGAGGACGCGACGTGGGAACATGAAGATGCTATGCAAGTAGAATACTCACATCTTTTTGAAGATTTTGGAAATCTTGTTGATGATTGTGTGAAGGTTGCACTGAGGACAATGAAAAATTAAGGGGAGGGGATTGTAATACCCCAAGGACGTGCCCCAATTTCATTATGAATTGTAATTATGTTTTATAGGATGGTGAGCCAAGTTAATATAAGCTGGTGGGGCTTATGCGTTTATTAGGCCAGAGAGCCTAAGTGATGAAGGCCAAGAGCCTGATTTGGTACATGTAATGATGCACATTATTAATATAAAAACATCTCTATGTGTGGACCGACCACAATGAATGAGTGATGGGGGACTAAGATTCCACAAATCTTAGATAAGGGAGAGGGGGCTGAAAGGTTGGAAGAAAGGCAAATCTTAGGAGCTTAAGTCCTTAAGAATAATATTTTATTATTATTCCAAAGCCATGTGAATTATGTTTTATCCTAAGTCCTTGGGAGGACAAGTGACTTCCAAGGGAGGAGGAGCGTGCTACATGGGTGACATGTGTCAACCCAGACACATGTAATTTAACCCAGGAAATGAACCGTGTTGGGGGTTCAATCTCCCATTCTCCATCTTTCATCTGAACGGGCGGATGTCCTCGATTGACCTTTGTTTTGGTGTTTGTTCTGGGGATCCTTTACCTGAACCGTGAAGTCTCTACGTGGGATCTCTGTACACCCTCACGCATCCCCGAAACTAGAACCGTGAATCCATCTTGTGTTGCATGGTTGAGAAACCTGAAATTGCCTGAGTCGTGTTGTGCCATCCTAGTGGGTTGTTGTGGCCGCATAGTTCCTGACTATGTGAGTTTGTTGCCATTGACTGTGCGTTGTTGAGCCTTGTTGTTGTGTCCTCACTATGCTAGAATTGGTCAACATAACAGGTTGCCAGACCTATGAGAAACTCTCTCTAGGTGAGAGAGTGTGCAGAGGAAGTGAGAACTCCTTGAAGGGGTCCAGTAGCTATCGCGGAGCTCGGAGACTTTCGGTCCGGTTTGTTGTTGAAGCCCAAGGCAAGGGAGGTTAACAGCCGAAGGACTGTCTGGGTGACAGTGAAGGTGTATACTCCTGGGGTGGGACATGCATGTGAGGAATGAGGGTCTGTGTGCAATGGGTGTAAGTGACTCCTAGGAGAGAATCCTTCCTTTGTAACTATGTGTATTCTCGTTGACCTTGCCTAGCCTAGGATTCCTTGTCTTGGTGGAGCTTAGTCCTAGCTCAGGGGTGACCTACTGCTGAGAGTGATGAGAAGCACGGTCTAAGGTTGGGAGGTTCATGGAAGGTCTGCATGCAGTTGGTGGTGTTACCATCATTCCAAAAGATAAGTATTAGCTTGTGCTTAATTATATGTTATCATGTATTCTGTTGTGCACATGAATTATTGTTAATGTTTCTTGATGATGTATGTTAGTGCTAATTATGTACTTACTCTGTGTAAAGTCATTTATCTTCATTTAAATGCATATTATATAAGTGTTAATCCGCAGTAGCATTGCCTGATCTTTGGTGGGCCACGAATGTTACATACGAGGTCACACAAACGAAGCAGATGGTTGTGAGACCACATAAGCATATGATTCCTTGTGCGCATTTACGTATGGGGCTCTTCTCATGGCATTTCAATGTGGAATTATGTGGTGGGTTAATCAATTTGGGACTATCACGGCGGGGAGAACCTCAAATTCATGCACAATAGAGGTAGTCTGGTGGAGTCGAGGCATAGTTCAGTGGGATGTGGAGTTATGTATGCACACAAGATTATAGAAGAAGGACATTTTTTTTGTAGTGGTGTTAATTGGTGGCAAACATGGGAGGCTGGAATCTTGAGGTCACTCTAACGTCCCACTTCTTTGGTTCTTATTTCCAAATATTGTTGGTGTATTTTTTTGCAACATGGTAGCTTTGGATTTTATATTTAATGGAATAGGGGGGCTATCCCTTCATCCACCTCATGGAAAAAGAAACAACGTGACATGATCTTTATTCCTAGAATGTGATAAATTTGTTTGCGTGGACGACAATGGCAGGTGAAGACCTTTGTGAGTTCAAGAAGATATTGTGCATGCACGAGGAGGTTACCCAGGTCAATGGCACTGCCATTCTGGCCCTTTCCTATAAGGTGGCAGAGTTGGAGCACTCTTGTGATACTCAAAGTGTCAACCAGATGAGCCTTCTTGCAACCAAAAGTGTCGAATTGATACTTTGGAAGCAGAATGTAGCAGGCTCAGGTATTAGTTGCATCGTAGCGGATGGAGAACCTCTCCATCTCTATTCATGGAGGGGGAAATGAGGCACAAACAATCTTTCAAAATTAGGTATCAATAGACATTGAAGGTGTAGGAATCCATTACACTAGCGAGGAGTGGGAAGATTAGGGCAGTGTGCAAGTTTAAAACAATATGAATATTTTTTAGAGTTAGTTGTATTTTGGATATGCTTTTTAGGCAAACAACATGTAGGAACACTTGCAACTTTTGTCTCGTGCATCTTTTTTTGTCAACAGATTTAATTACAGAAATCCAAAAACAATACATGTACTAGCTATTAGCCCGAACACAACATTTTTTTATATAATTTAATACAATTTCAGAAGGTTTAAAAACAATTATATTTAAAAGGAATAAAAACAGTATAAATACCCTACCCCTCTAGATTTGAACTTCTAAACTCTTAAGAGGAAACACATTGTCTTAACCATTAAATCCACTCAAGATGTATATATATATGGAGAAAAACTATTTTACAATATAGGAATACAACATATATAAGCTTTTATAATTTTTATAAATTAAAATAAAAAATTAATATAAAAATAACTTTATAACAAATTTATTTTAAATTCTAATTCTAAAATATCTAATTAAATATAATGAAAATGAAAAATTAAAATTAATTTATTAAAATAATTACTTAATTAAAATAATCAAATGAATTATGGTTAACAATAGATATGAAGAATGATTTGACCACGATAGCCTCGTGTTCATTATATTTATTTTCATTTTTCTTCATCACTTAATTTTTCAATTGATTATATGGAAAATCTTGTGTTTTGGTCGTCTCTATGGCTTTTCCTCCTAACATATATTGCCAAGATCATGACGGATCCTATTATATTGATAACTTCATGTGTCAAATTGAAGGTTCCAAAATTGGAAGGCAGCGAACCAAATCACATTTAATATAATCCAAGGTTTTTAATTTCAACAACAACGTACCAAATAATTTACCAAATATCCGTACATGCGGCCTAATTCGGTAACTATGTCTTGAGCTATTGACTCGCGAGGCTATAAAGTGACAAAAATCAATAGATTTTTTCACAAGTTCATTGAAGTGCGTGCACCACTTAGCATGTGTAAGTCAAATTCTAATACATGTAAGTCAATGATTAGGATGATCATTCTTCATTTTACTTAGCTTGTACATTAAGTACTGTACTTATTCATAGTAAAAATTCTGAGTTGCAGATGCCTTGGCTTCCATGGTGGTAAGTCGGTAGATATAATCTAGGTGTCCTATTAGTTGCTGATTGGTGCCTTAGTCATGGTCTTAATCACAGGTCTTGAGTTTTTATGGTAGGATTTATGTATCTGTGGAAGTAGTTGAGCTGACAGAAGTAGTTATGGAACAATTCTCTAATATCTGGGTTATGTCACCTCACCATTGTTTAAGCCGCTTACCTCGCGATTATCAACACCTCTAACGGGACTGGCTGGTTTTTTGGAGTTTTTTGTTACATTTACTGGAGTTATAGGGGCTTTCAAGTGCCCTCCATAATGGACCATGATGTCAGCGCACTCATTAGTGCGGCTGACGAGGTGCATTGGGAGGAGGAGGGATTATTTACTTCGTTGGATGAGTTCAAAGTAGTTAATACCAAAATCCGTCACCCTGAGCAGTGTAATGAAGGTGACGTGACTGTGGGAGAACCCTTTTTCACCTCCCTGAGTGACTCTGGTCATAAGCGAAGTTCTACCTTACAATAGAGCACTGTGCATGACTCAATGGCTACAGTTTTAGAGGATTCTTTAGCTCCCCATTCAAAGGTTCAAGCCCGGGTTCCGTATGGTCGTGCTTCGGGTACCGACAATGAGTTTTTATCTTTTCAAAGGAATGTAGAGGATAAGGACGGTCGGAGAAACCACAGAGAAAAACCCTATTCTCGCTCTGTAAAAGTTTGGAAGAAAAAAAAAACTAAACGTAAGTTAGTTCTTGGCATGGACATCGGCTTAGAGGAGTCGTGTACACTATCGCTTTGTGCCCTGGTGGGTAGGATAGCCTATAGGTCAAGGTGTACAACAGTCTTGGAGGAGTGGGTGAAGATAAACTGGATCTCGTTATTGGGTTACTGTCTGGAGTTGCTTTCATTGCCTAGAGGATGGTTGGGCTTTATCTTTAAAAACCCTGAAGATTCTGAGAAGGTCTTGAATACCTTTTGGAGTTTTGACGGAGGCATCCTAATGCTAAAGCGGTGGCGACTAAGGTTTAATCCATCCACTGAATATTTCAGTTTTAGACACATTTGGGTGCTCCTCCCAAGTTTTCCGCTACAGACGTGGAATATAAAAGCAATGGAAGTGGTCGGGAACTCCATTGGGCGCTTCCTAAAAATTGAGGAAGAGGACCTCCACTCAACGAATAAGAAAATGGAAAAAATCTTAGTTGAAATCGATATCCATGGAGGTCTCTTGGATGTATTGGAGATAGAATGGCATGGTCTCCTTTTTGTTCAACGCCTGGACTATTTGAGGTTGCCTTTTCGTTGTACATTTTGTAGGAAGACTGGGCACCTCCGGAAGGAATGTACATAGATTTATGGCTCTTTGTCGGATGAGGAGGAAGCATCAGATACAATGGGTGATTCTGTGACACCTTTGGAGGAAGAAGAAACTCCTTTAAATTATCCAGGTATAAATGATATGGAAATCTCTCCATCCAAGGACACTTCACTCACGGTTTTTGACTCAGCCAAGAAAGTTAGTGTTGTATCTTCTGAGCCAGTTCCCCATGAAGAGAAGACCCATCAGCCTTCAATAGTCGAACCTACTTTGGGTTCTTCCCAAGTTCCAGGTTATACTGAGTTTGAACTTAGAGATAATGTTTTAGACAATCTTCTCACTGATCTTATTCCATACGGGCACAGGCTCAAAAAACCTTTACCGCTTCCCATTTTTTCTGGAACTTCACCTGTGGTGGGGCAGTCAACTACTGGCTCTACTTTTGACAGTCAAGGGATGACAAGCACTTCATCTGCAGACCTTGCATGGTTGAGGGGCTTGGGTTCGAAGTTTCTCCTTTAAAAACACGTAGTGCTCGCAGGAAGGCGAGAACTGCAAACACCCTTTGCCTACGACAACAACTACTTCTGATCTCGGGGTGCTTAGAGGATTAAAATCCCTAGCAAGGGATAAGATATGATTATTGTCTCCCTTAATGTTAGAGGAGTGGGGGGACCCCTGAAACAAAACTCCTTGAGAAGACTGTTACATATTACTTCCCCAAGTATCATTCTATTACATGAGACTTTGGTATCGGCGGAAAAGGCAAGATCCTTTATCCATAAGCTACAACTCGATAGGTTGACTTGCGTTGTGAGTGCAGTGGGGACATCTGGTGGCTTACTTGCATCTTGGGATCCCAACTTTTTTACTTTTGATCCCTTTCTAAGTTCTGGTGGTATTCTTTTGATAGGGCACTCCATTGAGGACAAAAGAAAGCTTCTGATTCTGAACGTCTATGGACCATGTCATAATAGGAAGGATTTTTGGGCTTCGGTGGTGGCCTCAGGGATGTTAGCACAAAAGGATCTGATTTTAGCAGGGGAATTAAATTTCACAACCTCCCCTGCGGAGATATGGGGGCAGAAAGAAACTTGTGATCCTTTATCTGGCTACTTTAAGTCACTTTTTCATAAGCATTCCCTCATTGATGTGATTCTGGCAGAGACAGTGATGACCTATAAAAATGGTTGAGCTACTGTAGACAGTATTTCAAAGAGACTGGACAGGTTTTTTTTTATTGTAGAGGAGATTTTAGCAACAACTCAAAGGTACAAGTCTTGGGTGCAATATCCCTTTCTATCAGATCATGCTCCGATTTTCCTTGAACTTGGACAGGGTTTCCCTAAAGTTTCTTATCCCTTCAAATTTAATCTGGGATGGATAGGAGAGGATAGCTTCGCCACATTGGTTAAGGATGTCTGGCAGGATTATGATTTGAACAACATTTCAGATGCACAAAGGAGATTAGTGGCAAAACTGTCTAAGTTAAAATGTTGTGTTAAACTCTGGGCAAAGAATAAACATCTTCGACACACAAAAGACCTTAGAGAGATTGAAGAGACTTTGACTTTTAAATATGAACAAATGTTTAAAGTTACAACTGATGGACAATTTGATGAATCAGTGATAAATCTTGAAAAAGAAAGGAAGAGTCTATTGCTGGCAAATGAAGAACAATGGCGCCAGAAAAGCTGTGCAATCTAGATCAAATGCGGTGACAAGAACACAAAATTCTTCCACAATTTTGTGAGTTTTAGGCGAAACAAAAAAATCATTTGGGAGGTGGAGGATGATTCTGGTGCTACTCATTCGGGACAGGAAGCCATTAAGTCAAAAGCAACAAAGTTTTACTACAATGACTCAGGCCAAACGTCCATTATAATTCAAATCAATTATGTTAGACTATTTCTAACTTTTGTTAGTGATGAGGACAAGAGACTTTTGGAACAAGCTGCAACAAAGGAGGAACTTCTAGGAATTCTTAGAGGTTTTGCAAAGGACAAAAGTCCCGGACCTGATGGATGGACAGTAGAGTTCTTCTTATCCTTCTTTGAACTTGTCGGTCAGGATCTATTAGACTGTGTGGAGGATTCCAGGGTTCGAGGGAAGGTAATCAATCTGATCAACTCTACTTTTATTGCACTGATCCCAAAAGGAAACAAACCAAATGGATTCATGGATTTTAGGCCGATAACTCTATGTAACTTATGCTACAAGATCATTGCCTAGGTGATTGCTAAGAGATTAAGACCGATTTTATCCATAGCTTTATCTATGGAGCAATTGGGCTTCCTCAAAGGAAGACAAATCCTAGATGTTATTGGGACTGCTCAAGAATGTTTACATAGCATCAAAAGTAAGAAATTGCAATCCATCATTCTTAAACTTGATTTGAAAAAAGCCTATGATTGCACAGATTGGGGTTATTTGAGATTAATTTTGCTGCAAAGTGGATTCAGGATCCCCACCACAAACTGGATAACGGTGTGTGTCTCTTCCACCAATTACACAATTCTAATTAATGGCGAGCGCACAAATTTATTTAACTGCAAAAAAGGCCTTCGACAGGGCTGTCAGATGTTGCCCCTCCTCTTCATTTTGATGATGGAAGGTCTCAGTTTGGCGCTCAACAAAGCAAAAGATGAAGGTCTCATTACTAGTTTAAAGGTCTCCAGGATGCTAAATATTATACATCTCCTCTTTGTAGATGGCATTCTGATATTGTCTAGAGCATCTCTTTCTAAGTGGAAGGTTATCTAGGGAATTCTCCAGGACTTTTGCAAGGCATCGAGGATGATCATTAATGCTCAGAAGTCTACTATTCTTCATTGAGGAGTCAACACAGATACACTAAATGCTATTAAGGATGTTTTAACCTTTCCGAGTAAGGACTTGGTGCTTGGTTTGAATTATTTTGGCTATTTCTTAAAACTTGATAACTACAAAGCTACTGATTGGAAATGGTTAATCATCAAATTCAAGGCTCGGATAAAGCATTGGTGTATTAAGTTGTTGTCTTTGGGTGGTTGTTTAGTGCTTCTTAAGGCAGTGTTGGAGACACAACCAATATACTGGTTAGCCCTAGCTCATGTTCCGATTTCTGTTCTTAATACAATTCGTAATATTTGTTTTGCTTTCTTGTGGTCAGATGTTAATAACAAGAAGAAGTATCATCTGTGTAGTTAGACACCGATCGCCAAACCCAAATCATATGGTGGCTGGGGGCTTCGTAACATCTTTATTTTCAGCATATCCTTGGAAACAAATACTTTGTGGAGAGCTATTATGAAGATGGGGATTTGGCAGAGTGTCCTCAAAGAAAAATATTTCCACACTTCCTAGTTTGGACGTGGCTCCATTCAGTGGATCTGATCCACCATACGGGATCCCAAACATGGAAGAATTTATGTAATACCTTACCTATTATTTTGCGATGTTTGGCATGGAAACCCGACATAGGTCATTCAATCATAGTCGGTAAATATATGATCCCGAGCTTAGGACATGATTCCTTACTATCTCAGGAGCTAGTGGAAAGGCTGAATCAAAAAGGCATTTACTTCTTACATCAAACATCAATCCAGGCCATTGGGGTATCAACAGGTAAGAGCTGATTATGCAGTGAAGATTTGGACATGCCGAATATACTTGCTGAAGAATAGGACTTCTATAAGGCACACTTGGCAGAATCAGGTATATCCTTAAACAATAAGCCAGATGATCTACTCTAGATAGGAGGAGATATGTCAGGTTTCATCTATGTAAAGAACATTTATGAAGCTCTGTCAAATCTACTATGGAAGAAAAAACAAGGAGGATTGTAGAAGCAGTTATGGAATTGGGAATGCCCAATGAAGATAAAACTATTTTGCTGGTTGTTAGCAGAAGACAAATTTTTATCCTGGAAAAATATTCAAAAGCATGGCTGGAAGGGTCTAGGCATATGCAGTATGTTCTGGAGGAGCTTATCTTTTTTTTAAATTCCCTTTTACTAGGTCAGTTTTGGAGGAGCTTAAAAAGACTATGAAACTGGAAAAAGGATGGAATGGTATTTCAATGGCTGACTCCTTCAAAAATTGGACTGTGCAGAATCATAGTCTGAATTTTCTCCCAGCATTTGTTTGTTAGTTCATATGGGCAGATAGGAACAAGGCACTTTTTGAAGGTTCGTGCCCCTCAGTTTACATAGTAGTCTACTTATCTCAATGTGCATCATAACACTCTTAGAAACCACATAAAGAAAGCAACCCTCGGATATTGGTCCCTTCTTTTCCAATTGATAAACCATTAGCATGGTTCGACAGGGTAGCTCAGAACAATGGAAACATAAGTGGGGCCGGGGGAATCATTAAGATAGATGCCTTAAAAGAATACAGATGGACATTGAATTGTGGATGTGGATCCAACACGAGAGCTGAGCTCCTGGGTGCATGGTCTACCTTAGTGCTTCCAGCAAGACTTTCAGTTTATGATATTCATATGATGGGCCACTCAAAGATAGTCATTGAATGGATAAAGAAGGATGGTGAACTCAGAGTTGCAAATCTTGAAGAGTGGAAAGAAAGAATTGTAGATATATGTTCACATTTCAGATCCATTACTTTTGAGCACATTTACCGGGAGATGAATAAAGAAGCGGACTATCAATCTAAACATGCCTTCTTTAGTACCTAAGGGAAGATTACAAACACTCTTTGGATGGAAGGCCACATGGGCCCAACACAGTTCATATCTCTTTAACTTGTCCAAGAAGGTCATAGTATCGAAGGTTTTTTTGAGATTATCTTCTTTGCATGTATATGTTGATGCTAGACAATTATAGACTATTGATTTTTGTATCTATTAGTTTGAAATATAGGCATTATGACACCGTCCCATTTTGTTTTTTGAATGGACTATCACTCTTTTTGCTTAATGACTGGACATAGAGATCTCTTTCTCTGTCAGTAAAGAAAAGACAATGTAAAAAGATTATATTATGTTTAATATAATGGGAAATTTTCATTTGGAAAAAAAAAGTCAATGATTAGGTGTAGATAGATTATAAATGGATGTGTAAAAGCTTATTTATACCTTTATATATGAATATAAAAGTAGCAAATACCTTACTAGATTCATTAGAACCTATTTGTCTTTTTTTAAATTAGCATAAATATTTTTAAGGTCCATGTGATAGTATAAGATATATGTCCACTTGATGTTATTTTAAATGGAGTTTTTCAAAGTTGGAGGCATTAATTTTGGTAGAAATTTAAGTTGTGGGTTAAAGCTTCTACGAAATGTCGATTTTTTCGGGAGACATTTGCGTAAAATCTGGTGAGAAATTCTTAGATTCGTAGATTTGAGTGATTATTTATGTAAAATCCGAATGCCCCAGAGATTTTGCATCCTGCTAAATCCATTTCAACATTCAGAAATGGGTTTTGAACAACATAAAATAATGATTCGTGTAAATTTATATAACCATTTCGTAGAACAACTAAACAACACCAAAATTTAATTATATAACAAATTATACTAAACTTTATTAAAAATAAATAAATTAATATATATTACATTTTATATTAAAATTTCAAAAAAATCTTTAAGCAACCTAGACCTATATACTTTTAAAACTAATTTATTTATTAAATACTATCAAATCATTTTAAATAATACATATAGTAGGCCTAGCATCAATCGATGATAAACCTCAGAGAGCAAGTTGGGTTCCCAGTGATAGGAATATATGGAAATAGCAACATTATAAATCAATTTTTGCTCCTAGTGATAGGAATGTAAGGAAATAGCGTCATCATCTTGTTGGTAGGGTTTAAGGGCCACACTAGATCCACTATGTTGTTATATTCAACAATACTCCCATTCCCACTTTGACTTCAAAAAATGAAACCAACATAACACAACACACTAATGGAGGCCATGCTGGTCTGTGTGCTTATCTTTTCCACGTCAACAACACTAGTGGAGCAATAATTAAGTCTAGGGTGTTGGGGTTTGGTGACAATGAATTCTTCTAATGATGGATTTGGATCCTAGTATTCTGCGTTGGTTGTAACAAAAATAGAGCAAGTTAGAATATGGATAGGGATTTCATTTAACAATCAGTTTCTTGTGTGAATGTATAAATTCATGTAAGCCCATAGAGGCAAGTGGGAGAGACAGAGTGAGAACTTGCTACTCTGCTGTAATCTCCATGATTTGAATAATAAGACAACTGATGCCTATGCTTGGTGGACGTAGCCCAATGTTTGGGTGAACCACGTGAAATCCCCATGTTCCTTATCTGTGTGATTGTTAATTATCATATGTGAATTGTGTTTTCCGCATTTGCAATTCTAACAAGTGGTATGAGAGTCGAGGTTAGAGGAGAGGGTGTCATAAGTGTCAAATTCTCATAGAAACCGCAGGAGTGAAACCTATGTATAGTGCATCAATTTTCACATCATTGCAGAGGCCTCCTCTTGGAAGGTGCGATGTCCTATAGGTTGACCTTATGTTCCTTGGAAATTCCTGAGCACGTCACACCCTGGCTGTATTGAGAGGAGTGACGACCACCATCCATCGTCACAGCCTGGCTGTCTCGAAAGGTGCGATGACCCTTTGAAGCTCCTCGCAGTGCAGTGGTATCGAGAGGTGCGACGACTTCCTTTAAAAAAATAAAGGTCACGATCTCCTTTAATTTATTCACATGATTTTATGGAGTAAAGGAATTTAAGGCATGGTGTGACTCTTTTGAAAGTTTATGCCTTATATTTTATAATATTATATTGTATGCATAAAAGGGTGTAGGAATTAAAATGTAAAGGTGGATGTTTTAAAAAGTGGATGTCTTTTAAAAGGTGAATCTTTTGTTTTTCAAAAGATTTTTATTAAACTTTTTTATATTATTAAAAGGTTTTTTTGGATTAAATTTTTTTTTTTAAATTATTGTTCAGTATTGAGTAAGATCATTCCTCCCTATAAAGGCTTGTTTTTATAAGCAGTGATTTGGGTATTAGGACATTTTGTGCTAATGGCTAAGATGCAGAGTTTGAAGTTTGAAGTTCAAAAGTTCAATGGTAAAAATAACTTTGAGATCTAGAAACTTAAGATGTGGGATTTACTGGTGCAACAAGGGTTGCGAAAAGAATTGGTAGGCAAGTCAAATAAACCAACAGCCATAATGAATGAGGAATGGGAAGTTCTGGATGCAAAAGCTCTTAGTACCATTCGTTTATGTCTGACGGATGATGTTTTGTTTAATATCGTAGGAGAGGATACACCATCAGGCTTATGGAGCAAGTTGGAAAGTCTATATATGACGAAGTCCTTCATGAGCATAATCTACTTGAATAGATAGTTGTACAGTTTGCGGATGAAAGAAGGTACAAAAGTTGTTGACCATTTAAATACCTTTGATACCCTTATAGTTCAATTGACCAGTATGGAAGTTAGATTCGAACATGAAGATAAGGATATTACACTATTGTGTTCATTTCCTAAGTCTTGGGATAATCTAGTCACCTCTATTAGCTTTAGCTCAATAGATGTTTTAGATTATGACTCTGTTGTGGAAGCTTTGTTGGCTGAGGATATGAGGAGAAAATATAGTCAATAAACCTCAACTTCAGAGGCGATGCTGGTCAGAGGTCGAACTAAAGAGAAAAATGAGAGAAGTTTTTCTCGATCTAAGTCAAGACACAGAAAGGGTAAAGAAAAATGTTGGTACTGTGGCAAAACATGACATCTCAAGAAAGATTGCTAGAAAAGAAATGAATCTGAGGAAAACTCTACGAAGGAAGCAAATTTGGCTGTAACAAATTCAGGTATGACTGATCAAGTTTTATCCGTTTCTAGTAATTTACAATATCAAGAAGAATGACAGTTAGATTCAGGTGCCTCCCACCACATGTGCTCACATAGAAATTGGTTCATTTCTTACCAATCTGTTGATGAGGGTGTAGTTTTTATGGGAAATGGTATTCCCAGTAAAACTGTTGGGTTTGGCAGTATTAAAATCAGGATGTTCGATTGTATTGTTAGGGAATTAACGGATGTTAGATATGTACCTGAGATTAAATCAAATTTGATTTCATTGGGAGTGTTGGATTCTTTTGGATATAAATATATAGATGAAGGTGGAGCAGTCACATTGTCGAAAGGTAGTTTAGTAGTGATGAAGGCAACAAAGGTTGATAACCTTTATAAGCTGGAAGGGAGTACTAAAGTGGCATCTGAAGTGACATATGTATCGTCTTGTTTATGGCAGAAGCATCAAGGTCATAAGAGCAAGAAAGAATTGCAGGTATTGGTAAGCAGTAAATCATTTCCAGACTTAAAATCGTTGTTTCTGAATTCATGCTTGTTTTATATCTCTGCAAGTTATGATGGTGGTATAAAGGGATGTTGTGTGTGGGATCCTACTTCTCACAAGGTCATCATTGACAGAGATATAGTATGTATGGAACAACCAAAAGGGTTGATTCAAGATCACAACGGTAAATTTGTTTGCATGCTAGATAATTCATTGTATGGCCTATTGGTACCCATGCAAATATACAAGAGGTTTGAATCCTTCATAGTGAGTCATAATTTTTCAAAGGGTAGGAATGGCTATACAATATATAGTACATTCACAGTCTTGATGTTATTTGTTGATGATATGCTCGATGCAAGCCGAAGCATGGATAAAATCAGTAAGAGAATGACTCAGGTGGATAGGACAATTCAAATGAGGGATCAAGGAGCAGAAAAACAAATTATGGGCATGGAAGTACACATAGACGGTAATGCTAAGTTGTGGTTGGAGTTCAGTATGAACATTGTAAAACCAGTTTTTATCCCTCTTGCTTTCCATTATAAGTTTTCTTCAAGCATAGGTCTTGTCTATAAAGAAGAAAAGGTTATGTCTCGTGTAAGTTCAATAGGAAGTATGTCGTATGTGATGAAATAGTTAAGACCAGATGTTTCACATGCTAATGATGTTGTCAGATAACTGACAGATTCAGGTGTTGCAGTCAAATGGGTGCTTAAGAGTTTGAGAAGCACAAATGTCACCTATAATGGTTACATTGAGATGGTCTGTGATAATTGTAATGTATGTTTTACAGGTGTTTTGGATAGGAGGAGATCTTTCACTAAATATGTCTCACAACACAGTTGTGGAAAACATGTTGGAGGTGGAGTGACCCCTCAGGAAATCCAAACTTGTGCAAGTCACATGGGCGAGATCATGAAACCCTTTTTATTAGAGAAGCTGCAGTGGTGCTTGGCTTCTCTTGGCTTGCAGAAAAAGTGATGAACATAAGGAAGGAGCAAGGTATCAAGTTAATTGTTGTCAAGGTGGATATTGTTGGGATTTGGTGACAACAAATTCTTCTAATGATGGATTTCGATCCTATTATTTTGCGTTGGTTGTAACTAAAATAGACCAAGTTAGAATATGGATAGGGATTGCATTTAATAATCAATTTCTTGTGTGAATGTATAAATTCATGTAAGCCCATAGAGGCAAGTGAGAGAGACAGAGTGAGAACTTGATAGTCTACTGTAATCTCCATGATCTGAATAATAAGACAACCGATGCCTATGCTTGGTGGACATAGCCCAACGTTTGGGTGAACCACGTGAAATCCCTATGTTCCTTATCTGTGTGATTCTTAATTATCATATGTGAATTGTGTTTTCCGCATTTGCAATTCTAGCATAGAGGTATGAACAATTGTGTTACTACTTTGTATTACGATACATGATATATTTCATATTTTTATATACAAAATATGCATGGGGATTGGGTGCCAATTTATTGGTATATTTCATAAGAAGAGTCCAAACATGAAGGAATCGAGTGATACACAAAATAACATGTGGCAGATGTTTCGATACTAAATATTTTTATTGTATTTCATTAATAAAATAAGTACGATTAATTAAAAGACATTAATTAAGTTAGTGTACATGACATAATGTTATAAATTTTTAAATAAGTAGTTAGAAAGTTTTTGAAAATGGTTATTAATAGGTTTTTTCCTTATATATATATATATATATATATATATATATATATATATATATATATCTTAGAGAACACATTCTTTGCAAACTTATGGTTTTACTACTTTGGATCTTCTGATTTTGTTCTGCAAAGGAACCATTGGGGGGTTAGCCCCTCTTCATACAAACCAGTACTCAATGGTTCAGTCCATGATGCCCATTTGGCCTCCCATGGGACCCCTTTTGGATTCATGACACAATTGAATGGAGAGTCTAAAGCAATCCCTAAAGAAGACATTAACATGACGGATCCTCCCTATTCTGATGTAGGACCAACGAAGTGGAAACGTAGTCAGTGCATCCCCAAAGTGATGGAAATGCCCAAGTACGAAATCTGATCGGAGAAAGTTTGGAGTTGTGTTCAGTATATGAAGGACCATGTAGTCATTGGGAAATTCCTTGAGCTCTAGCCTTCGGAGAGGAATCTGGTAGCATGGATTAGCTCACGTTGGAAACCTCAGGATCGTTTTGATCTTAATCTTAGCTGTAAGGGTTTTTCTACGACCATACAACCATGAGCATCGTAAGAAAATCTTTGAAAATGGGCCATATTTTTTCACTTTGTGGGTCTGCACCTTCGATATTTGACAGAGAAATTCAACCGAACAAGGAACATTTCACCAATGCCCTAGTCTGGGTTCCACTTTACTCATTTTTGCATGAGTATTGGGATGAAGAGATTCTCGCTAGAATTGGCAACACTCTGGGTACCTATGTCAAATTGACATAAGAAACCAAGCAAGGATGATACACACCTTATGCAAGAATCTGCACTTACATGAACATCTCTATTCACATCCCTGAATCCATTTGTCTCAATTACTAGGACTCAGATTGGATCCAAACCCTTGATTTTGAGTTCATTCCCTTCCATTGTTTTCGTTGCCACGAGCATCACCATCTCTTTAGATATTTCCCTCAACTCAATCCTCCCAAACTGCCCAAACTTCATTCTGAGAAAGACTAAGAGGGTTTAACCAAAATTGTCAGTAGGCACAAATTTGACCATAAAGCCATTCCCTTTGGTCTAGCTAAATTATCCTCCACCAAGAATAACTATGAAATCCTAGGTTCAGTTTCTGAGAACCCCAACCCTGCATAGCCACATGATTCCTCCTTTAGTGGCCCAAAATCCCAAAAATCCTTTGATTCTCCTTCCAACCCTAAGGATCACAATTGACATAAAACTTTGAATTCCCCTCCATAAATGTCGCCTTTAGAAGCTGTAATCATGAACTAGGATAAAGAAGACGATACAAACCATGATTCAGATGATATGGAGCTGGAAGGTATTAATCTGCAGTGCATTGTAGATGCATGTTAGAACCATGACATCAAATCAATCCCGCTGGAACATAGTCAAAAGGTGCGTCATTCTCTTTGTAAAAATGCAAATGATTCCATTGGCCCTAATCCCCTGTAGGGAACCTCCTTTTCCTTGGAAGTGCAAACCAACAATTTGAAGACACATAAAAATAACCTTATGGATGACAAGCGCAAAGGCAAGAAGTCAAACTTGCAAGTACTACTCCAGGAAACAGGGGACATCTTGGTGAACTCAGGTCAGAGTGCATTGATAACAAATTCTTACCAACCCTCTCCTTCTCCAAGTTGTCAATGAAAGTAATCCCTTGAAACATACGAGGCATTAACGGTAAGAGAAAGAAAATAATCTTATGAAATAATTCAAATTAAAAAACCTCGAACATTTTTCTCTTAGAAGAAACAAAATGTTCTAACTCTTCTTTGAACACCATTCTTCCAAGGATTTGGAAGACATGACAATCTATAACCTTAGACGCCAGAGGAGCTGTGGGAGGTATGGCTATTCTCTAGAACCCATCCACAGTAATCTTAGAATTTTTTTTTTCTACTACAAGAAGCCTAACGAATCAGTTCATGCCAATAGGTTCAAAAACTTAAGGTTTCATCACAAATTCTAATGGACTATAGCAACTGAATGAAAAATATGACTTCCTATATTCCCTTCAAAAATTAGTTGGATTATTTAAATCTCATTTATGGATATTATGAGGGGATTTTAATTTCATATCATCCCTCACTAAGAAGAAAGGGGGTAATCAAAAGGTTGGATCCAGACATTGATGCCTTCAATTATTTCATTCATGTTGGAACATTGGGTTCCATCATAAACCTCACCTTGTCGGTTAAGGGAGTTGACCAATTCTTTGGGTCGACGACCGATTGAACTATTGGTTGACCATATCCACCTCGAATCCCAAATCCACTTTTTATGGACGGGTGCAACCAACTTCATCCCATGATTGTTGGTTTGGTCCATGAACAAAAACTATTTATAGATGATACTTATGGATTGGTCTATCATCATCAGAAGAGATTTTTTTGTGCTCTCATGGATCGTTCTTGTGTTTCAGTGCAATGGTGTATTTAGACACCACCACTACCTTCAGATCTGCGCTTCTCCTCTGTGGCTATTTTCCTATCCCAACATGGTATAAGAGACGATGGTTCTATGATCTCGAGTTCACAAAGAATGAGAATGAAACAATGGTTTGATGCGGGTTATTAAGACTAAAGGAAACCCTTTATTTTTGTCGTGCGTTCTAGGTATCACTTTACACTCTATGTATTGTGGGTATACCCTAGTTGTTGTAGTCGAGTGATCTCTACATTGGTTAATATTAGTTCATATATGGGTTTAAAAATATGCCCCAGATCTATCTCATGGAACGATTATCGAGCCTTTTGAATTGTACCCGAGCTGGTATAAAAGCCGAATGGACTAAGCTTACTTTCACGCAGCATTGCAAAACATCATTGGGGAACAAATTTGCAAGGTTTTCTTTTCTTGTCGATTGAGTCTCGACTCGACTGATAGAGGAGGGTTCGATCGAGCCATCTACTTGACCAAATATCGGTGCACGTGCGTGGCTCATGAACCAAAGATCCAACTGGTGTGTCGCTACTTTGCTTTCCGACTAGAGGAGAGGTATCCGACCTGGATTCGACCGTCGACTTCCTCTTACTCGACTCAAATGGATATTGCTCTATTTCGACCTCCCTCGACCGAAGTCCCGGAGCCCTTGGCATGAATTAGTATCCACCCAACCTCTACTTATTGTTGGATCGACGTGGATCGACGTACAAGAGATCCGACTCAATTCATAGATTCAAATGCTCGACTAGACTCGAATCATTGGTTGAAAAGATTCACTCTAGCTCTTGTTTCCAACTGGAGAATAAACCCCTCTTCGAATTAATCGTGTGGTTGGTTTCCCTCCTTGATTGACAACACCACTGTTTTTTGGATTGGGTGCCAACCAGAGGAACGCTGGACCCATTCCGCATCAGTCGACTGGTGGCTTCTTGGAGTCAACAAATTGATGGTGCATTTTGTCTTTCCTTTTTTGGCTTCGACTTGTATTTTTGTTTTGCTAGAAGACGAACGATATCGGTGCCCTAGCTCCTCCTTGACTCTCACTTTCCATTCACTAAATCACATTGATCGTACTCAGGTCAATTGCTTAATGGAGATAGATCCATTGGTACCCTAGCCTTTCCATTGGTTTCTTGGGTAATATACCAGAAAACCGACTTGGTGTAGGTCGACTAGTGAAGCCATACTTATAATTGTGGTCGACTCCTTGTCCAAACCATCCTTTGTAGATTTTTTTCCTTATTCATTTCCCTTCATCGATGATGGGCATGCTTGATGAAGATGAAGTCCCCGTGCTTCAAAAATTGTAGGAGATTTGTGAGAAAAATGCCATTTCCTTGGAAAAATCTCATAATCGACTTTGTTCAGAAGTCACTGACTTGTAGAATGTCATTGCAAAATTGTAGATTGAGAATCGATGATTGAAGAATGAACTGGAGACAACCCATATGCAATTGGAAGATGAGGCTGCCCTCTTTCAAGCTAACCTTTTGTTGTGGTTTGATGAGAAATCTAGGAAAACTTTTGACCTAGAATGGACAATGGAGACTATTTTCAGGATCTGGTAGATGAATTTGGCACTAAATCAGATCTTGTTGATGATATTGCGAAGGAAGTGAAAACTCTTTCCCATACAAAAAATGTTGTCTTAAATACAAACATTTACAGATTGGAAGAATACAATACCCATCTAGCAAACAAAGTTTCCCATTTACATGCCTTTGTTGATGAGCTTCATGAAGAAGTTGCTCCTCTTCAAGAAGATAACAACTTCCCATTTGACGAATATCAGGATTTGAAAGAATATTTTGATGCCATATTGTTCCACATGGCTAAGAAGGATGAGACTATTTAGTGATTGCAAGACTGCAAACATAACCTTGAAGATCAATTTTACCGACTACATAATGTTGAGAAGAAGATTGGTGTTGTTGAGCTATCAGGATCACCTATTAATTCTTCACCCCCTGATGCTATTTGTAAGCAATATGTTGTTGATTTATGCACTCAAACTAATGATTGAGTTGTTTCTCTCATCTTTGAAAAACATACTACAAGTATTGGGTCCCGTATGCTCAACAAGATGGGATATACCAGAGGACTTGGGAAGAATGGGCAAGGTATTGTTGTTCCTATTACACCTAAGATGAAGTCACCAAGAACACGTCTTGGTTGTGATAATGTTGTTTCCTCCCTTCCTACACTTGGCCTTACTGCAACCAGGGAAGTTTTATTTTTTGTTGGTGGTGTTCAGACTCGTTTTCCAGAAGAGAAACCTATTGCTGAACAAATTGATGATTTGGTTGTTCCTAACATGCCAAAATATGATAATATTGTTATTGGTGAGATTGTTGTTGATATGTTGGGTTGTTATACTCTTGAGAATACACTATAACTTGATCCATACTCTTCTGATAAGCCAACACATAACTTATTACCTATCATCATCCTCACCATAAAAAACGAAGGAATGGCAATCATGATTTTAGATATTTGCAAGAGAGACATGAAAGATAGAATTGTGGACCAATACTGACTACCAAGATATACCATGGTTGGATTTATTACTAGTCATGGGAGAATCTATTAAGATGCTTGAGGAATTTATACCATCGTGTATCATCAATTGTACAATCATGCAATATTGCTCTTCATTCCTAATTACTTTAGAAGTGGTCCACTGAGGGTCAACCAAAAATGGCAGTCGACTAGAGTTCGATTGGGATATTGGTCGACTTAGGTTCGACCAAAGATAATAGACGACTAGATTTTTTTGATTTAGTATTCGTCGATTGTTTTTTGACTCATTGGTTTTCGTTGATTGTTGTTTTCGATGAGCATTGTTGCTACTCCTTATTGATCCCTTAGTTATGTTTAAGGGGGGGAGTAATTGAATTTTTTATGTGTAAACCCAATTGATTTCTTGTTGACTCAACTATTTTGATTATACTTAGACTTGTTGAGACCAACCAAACCATGTTCGACTATGTTGTTGGGATACATAGATTTTTTAGATGCAGAGATTGTTTGCAATGACAGAGACTGTTGGATTGATAAAGAATAATTATCTTGGCGTGTTTCTAGTCTAGTCGACTGATTGACTGGGTTGTGTTGTCTTGTTGTCTAGTCAACTAATCGAATGGAACTATGTTTGGACAGTCATTTTGCAACTAGTTTGCAATATATGAATAACTCTTTGCATTGATCAGTGTTGATGGTGACAATATTCATACTTCTTCCAGAAGTGTTGTTGTATTGTATTTTGATCATTTTTTGTAGTTAGAACAAATTGGGGTGGGGGGGGGGCGGGGTGGCGGGAATATGAAATTTGTTTTCCTCCAATATGAGTTTACGGGGGGGATGTTGGAATATTGGGTTCCATCATAAACGTCACCTTTTCGGTTAATGGATTTGAACAATTCTTTGGGTGGACATTTGACTAAACAATTGGTTGAGTGTTTCCACCTCAGATCCCAGATCCACTTTTTATGAACAGGTGCAACCAAATCCATCCCGTGATTGTTGGTTTATTCCATGACCAGAACCTATTTATAGATGATCCTTATGGATCGGTCTATCATCATCGAGAGAGATCTCTTTTTCTCTCATGGAGCATGTTTGTGCTTCAGTGCAATGGTGCCTTTAGAGACCACCACTTCCTTCAGATCTCTTGTTCTCCTCTGCGGTTGTTCTCCCATCCCTACAATTCAGGATCTCATATTGATCGACATTGATACCATCAATGGTCTCTTTACCTAGGACAACAGAAGAGGTCACACTTAGCAAATAGATTTTCAACTGGACAAATTCCTTACCTTAGAGTATCTCATGCTTTGGGGGTTTCAAATGGAGGCAAGTATCCTTCCAACCATCGGTTTTGATCATTGGCCCATTTGTCTCAGCATTGATGTCCAAAATATCTCCTGCAAACGACCTTTCAAATTCAAAAATTTATGGCTATCTCATCCATATTTCCAGAAGAACATTCAAAAGTGGTGGTTGGAAGCTGATATTGTGCAGGGCACTCTAATATACTGCTTCCAACAATGTCTTAAATCTATGAAGTTGTACCTCAAGTCCTGGAACAAATAGGTCTTTGGTAACATTTTTCAAGACATGAAGCAACTGGAATCACAAATGGAATACCTACATCAACAAGCAATCCTACATTGATGGATCGAGGATCTCTCCAATTAAGAAAAACAACTCACTAATCAAATAGAGGAAAGGAATTATCAGGAATAAATCTTATGGAAGCAGAAATCCATAACTCACTGGCTCAAAGGGGGGGAACACAACACAACACTTTTCCATAGGCCAATGATTCATCATAAGCACGCCAACCACATCACTCAACTAAAATCACCTCAAGGTAATAAAATCACCTCCCACCAAGACATTAGTCATGATCTAGTCTCTTTGTTTATCACTTTGTTAATAGAACCCCAACCTGATAGATCTGATGCCATCCTTTCTATTACCTACCACATCCTGAAACAGGTCACTATCAAGAACAACAAATTCCTTTTGCACCCAATCTCCTTGATAGAGGTGGAAGAATAAATCATGAGTATGGCCCTTGGAAAATCGCTAGGACTTGATGGTTTCAACTCTAATTTTTTTCATCATTGTTGGCCAGTTGTCAAATTAGATGTTTGTGCTCTTGTTGCAGAATCTCAAATAATTTTTGGAATCCTTCCTACTGGCAATGCCACATTCATCTTCCTGATTCCTAAGGAAGCACAGGCAACCAACCCTTCCCAATTTCTTCCCATTGCCTTATGCAATGTTATTTACAATATTATCACCAAATTCCTGGCCTCACACCTCAAGCCTCTTATGTCTCTTCTAGTAGGGCTTGAGCAATATGATATGTAGAAGGTGGTCGAATCCTTGAAAGTATAATTCTATCTAACGAGGTGGTCCACTCCATGAAGTCTACTAAAACTTGAGGAATGTTGATTAAAGTTGACATATCCAAAGCTTTCGACAAGCTCAATTGGAAATACAAAAAGGAGATTATTCTAGATTTTGGTTTTCATACCTCTTGGGTCAATTGGGTTATACAACTCATTTCTTCTAAATTTTTTTCCATCCTCATCAATGTCTCTCCCTTGCCCCCCTTTCGACCCTCCTGCAACATCCGTCAAGGTGATCCTCTCTCCCATTTTCTTTTTATTCTTATGGAGGAAGGTCTTGGTTGTAACATTAAGGAAACAATGCTCTCCTAGTGTCTTCAAGGTATTTCCCTTCATAATTCCCTCTCTCCCTTGTCTCATAATCAGTTCGTGGATGAAACTATGTTAATGGGGATTCCTTCTGCAAAAGATGCCATATCCCTTAAAAATATTTTGGATGACTTCATGGAAGCTTCCAACACCTCCACCAATCACCCCAAATCCTTGATTTTCTTCTTCAATATGCCTCTTCATGTTTAGTTCCATGTCTCCCACATCCTAGGTTTTTCTAGGAGCTCCCTTCCATCCAAATACCTTGGTGCCCCTTTCTTGGAGACTATTGTCCGAAATTGTTCCTGGGAATACCTTCTCTCCCTCCTCAAGAAAAATCTCACTAGCTTGGGCCCATAGGACTTTTGGCGTTTCATCTCCCAGGGTTAGGATTTTGGATGTCTATAAGGGTTTTGGCATTCATGTTTATTGTAAAAATGAATTTAGAGCCTCATTTTACTCATCTTTTTGCAAATGAGTGCAACTGTCACATCTCTTCTCAGAGATAAGCCACCACCATTCTAGCAATATTGTTTTTCGTCTGCATTTTACAGTTTCAACATATTTCTTTATTGAATAGAAGCTAGTTTTATTGTATCTTTGTTATTGTTCATTGCGTCTCTGTGTTAATAATAATAATAATCTGTGTTCATTTCATTATGCTCATAAAATTTGGATCTGTGGTATCCGAGCGGTCTACTCCTTGTCATTCTTAGTGTATATCCCCGACAAGGTTAAGGTACAAAGAGTTGGGTCTCGGGCTTGTTTCTCTTGAGGAAAAGAGCTTTTGCATGCCCAAGAGACCTTCCATGGTGGGAAAAAAGAAAGGCAACATGAAATGAGATCCTTTCAAACTGTTGCTCGAGGAAGCCCTCGCGCAACAAAGGAATGGGATGAATAATTTTGCGCAGATCCTTCGATGACTGCCAACAAGTGACACATATTCCTCGAGTGGAGACGCCTCCTCCTTCAAGGTACAAATAAGCTTTGATATTCCTATATTTCAATATCAGATAGATGGAGATTCTGTAGAAAAATGATTGAATTTGCTAGAAGGGTATTTTTTTGCCCATTACTTTTCGAATAGAGAAGATATTACTTTTACACTCCTCAAAGTCATCCCCCATGTAAAATATTGGTGGGAGACTTTCTGTGAGCAAAAAAAATCAAAGGAACCCTCATTATTTACAATCACACTCACCTGGGATTCCTTCAGGGATGTTATTAAGGAACAATACTACTGTGTTGGAAGTTATGACGACCTGTATACAAAATGGACCACACTGCGACAAGAAAGGGACCAAGCAGTGCCAGAGTTCACAAATTTATTTGATACCTTGCACATCAATTTGGGTATAAAATATTTTGAGCGACAACTGGTGTTGAAGCACCGCATTGCTCTGTATAGATACATCCAGGTAGAAATGGATTTTTTGGACATCTCGTCCTTGGGTGTGGCTTATTGATATGTCGTCAAAATCAAGAAAAAACTTAAAGAAAAGACGTGTCAGTTTGGGTCTGGGAACCCCTCACATCAGAAGTAGGGAAAGGGTATCCCAACCGATAGAACAAAGGACATATCAAATATGGATAGCCTCATGACAACTAGTCTAAGACTCAAACAAAGAAGGATAATGGAAATATGAAGAAATATACCGGGAAGTGGTGTGAATTCCATAAGAGCCCATGGCATAACATTATTGATTACTGCTCAATGAGGTCATTGGTGGCTGAGGTGAAAGCCTCTGAATCAGATGTGGGTTTCGAATCTGAGTCAGAGCCATAAAATGGGAGACAAATAATTGATGCAGAACCTAGTGCCACCATTGCTACCACCAAGATCCATATCGATGAACTTGATGAGCCAGAGGAAGGTGAGAACCTCTTTCATTCACAGGTGTGGGTGAAAGGAAACTCGCTACACTTCATCATTGATAGTGATAGCCAGAATAACCTCATCTCAGTGGAGTTCGTCAAGCAGCTGGTCCTTCCGATAATGTCTCACCTGTAACCCTAAACCATCGGATGGCTCCACCAAGGAAGCTATTTTCGTGTCAGCCAACAGTGTTGCCTATCCTACGACATCAAGCCCTTCAAATATGAGGTATTGTGTGATTTTTCTCCCCATGCAGTTTGTGATGTTCTTTTGGGCCAATCGTATTTATGGAAACATCATGTTGTATATGAGTCTAGGCCTCAAAGTGTTATTATTACTTTGGACATGAAATTGTACTGGATACTTGAGGTAGTCCCACCTAGTGCCATTTCCTTTATCTCTGCCAAGCAATGCAGGAAGGTCATCTCTCAAACCGAGAAGTTTGTCTTCTTCATGATTTGCTATCAGAGTGAGTGAAAAATGTCAGCCACATCCATGGCCTCTGTGGTCGACCTATCCATGCATCCTAAGCAAGTGGATAAGGTCATGGAAGAATACAAAGACATCTTCTCCTCACCTACTGGGGTACCTCTGCACTTTCAGGTCAAGCATTCCATCAATCTGACCCCCGACGCACCACTACCCAATGGGCCAGTCTATCACCACTCTCTGTTAGAAAATGAAAAGATCAAGCGTCAAATCTAAGAACTGCTAAAAAAGGGGCACATCCAACCCAGCTCATCACATTGTGGAAGCCCAATCATGCGTATGCAGAATAAAGATGGGACTTGGCAACTCTGCATTGATTACCAGGCCCTAAATAAAATCACAGTTAGGAATCGGTACCTGATTCCCCAAATCGAAGATCTCCTTGATCAACTCAAGGGGGCCAAATACTTTAGTAAGATTGATATGAAGTTTGGCTACCAGCAGGTCCCAATAGAGCAGACAGACGTATGGAAGACTGTCTTCAAGTCAAAATAAGGTCTTTTTGAATGACTGGTCATGCCCTTTGGTTTGACAAATGCCCCAACAAATTTCATGAGGATAATGGACGCTATCTTGCAGCCTTTCACCAATTATTTTGTAGTGGTGTATTTGGATGACATCCTCATCTACAACAAGACTTGGGTGGAACACTTGTAGCATATTCAGCAGGTTCTGCACACTCTACTGTAGCACAGGCAATATGCCAACTTGGAAAAATTCTCCTTCGGCATGGACAAGGTCCAATACCTAGGATACATTGTTGATGAGCATGGTGTGCATGTGGATCCAGCCAATATCCAGGTCATTTGTGACTGGCTAGCCCCAACCACGCTCACTGAGCTTCAGAGCTTCTTAGGCCTTGCCAATTTCTATCGCAGGTTTGTGTTGGGATTCTCCCATATTGCATGGGCCCTCAACCAAGTAACCAGGAGTGGTGGTAAGGAAAAACTTTTGTGGGGCCTATCCAAAAAATAAGCGTTTGATGACTTGAATCAATGCTTGTGCTCAGCCCTAGTGATTTCATTACCCGACCTACAACAACCCTTTGAGATCGAGACAAATGCTTCAAACCATTTTGTGGGCACAGTTCTCACTCAACACGGCCACGTGACCTATCACAGTGAGACATTATCAGATGTCGTTTGTAATTACCCTAATTACGACAAAGAAATGTACTCCATTGTGAAAGCCTACCTCCAGTGGAGGAATTACATTCTCGGGAAGGAGACACTCATCCACACTAATCATACGTCAATGCAGTTCATGTAGACATAAGGAAAATTGCAGAATGACTTCCATCATAAGTGGTCCACACACTTGCAACAGTTCCACCTCAACATCAAGTATCAGACAGGAAGTACCAACTATGTCATTGATTGCCTCAACCAATCTCCAGTCGTGGAACTCACCATGGTGCTAGAATCTTGCGACGACGAGACCTCCGAATGGCCCCAAATCTATGAGAAATATCTTGACTTCGCCACCACCTACAAGATGTTGGGTGCAAACACAACTGCCACTAATTTCCATCTTGAGGATGGGTTGTTGTTCCATTTGGGCCATCTCTGCATTCCATCAAGAGAGCGAGCGAATCTAATTTTGGAATCCCATTATATTTGGGTCGTAGGACACTTCAACGTAGAAAATGTAGTGGCAGTGTTGCGACAACATTTCTACTGGACGAAACTTCGACAGGATGTCAACAAGTATATCAGCTCTTGCACTACTTGCACTATTTCCAAACCAAACACTAAGAAACAAGACCCGTACACCCCTCTTCCTAATCCTAACAAGTCATGGGAATCCATCTCAATGAACTACATGTCGGGCCTTCTATCCACAAAGCAGGGAAATGAATGTGTTTGTTTGGTTGTTGATCGCTTTTCCAAGATGGCGATTATGGTCGCCTGCAAAAGGAGAATCAAAGTGGAGGCCACTGCCAAGCTCTACTTTGAGTGAGTGTGGGTACATTTTGGGATACCAAAAACCATTATCTCAGATCGGGATAGCCATTTCCTCAACACATTTTGATTGAGCCTCTGGTCACTATTGGACACCGAGCTCACCATATCCACTACCTTCCACCCCCAGATAGATGGCCAAACCGAGGTCGACAACCAGATGATTGTGCATATCCTTCGCATGTACATTTCCAATCAGCCCTGCACATGGGATGAGAGTCTTCCCTATGTTCAACACAACTACAACATATCCATACATATCTCAACTGGCCACAACCCCTTTCAGGTGGGGTTGGGATTTCAACCATTGGGTCCCATGGATGTTGCACTACCCCTTGCAGCCACCTAGGAAGACTCATCCCATGCTTGAATGGAAGCTGAAAATCCCACTCGGTTCATTGAGTGGATCCAACACATCCTCCAGTAGGTTCAATATATTTTACAGAAGTCCAATGCCAATTAAAAGTAGTGCCATGATCAACATCAGGTGCCACACAAGTTTCAAATGGGAGACAAAGTTTGGTTGCACTTGCAGAAAGAATACCTTACTAGGCCCCATCAGAAGATTCGTCCACTCCACTATGGAACTTACACCATCACCAACTTTGTGGGTGACAATTATTTTGAGATCAACATTCCCCTCTTCCTTGGCTTGCACCCTATGTTCAATGTGGTTCTCCTTCAGCCATATTTTCCACCATTATTGGACACCTTAGAGACAACAGAACAATCAAAACCAACAAAGCTCAACCATGACTACATGGAACAAGAATCCAATGATCATATTGTGGACACACAGGTCAAGCGCACTCGCCAGTAGAGGATCCAAATTTATCGGGTTGTCAAAGCAAGGTAGCTCCTGCACCAAGGAAAGTGGCTCACCTAGGGCCAAATTTAGCAGAAATTTCCTCATATGATAGGGAAAATCAACGCAATGGAGACCATTTCTTCCTAGGGGGGAGTATTGATCCAGGTGGATATCAGTGGCCACCCACCTATTCCAACTAGCTTATCTTGGTAGTTTTTCAGTTTGGCAGTTTGTTTTCCTAGTTTTCAGGTCCTGAACTTCTGGGGTCATTTTGAGGCCCTAAACAACATTTTTAGGTCTCTCCATATTCAAAATATAGCCGGGGTTAGATTTTGAAGGCATAATGTGTTTTCCTCGTATATACCTTTCCAATGTGATATCATGTGCCTAAAATGAAGATCATATTGAAAAATTACGACCCCGGGAAGCTGATGTACCAACTTACTCCAACGAAGCCCAGATGACAAATGGTGCTTCATCTCCTAGGGTTAGGTTTTTGGATGTACATGGTTTTGGCATTCATGTTTATTGTAAAAATTATTTCAAAGCCTCATTGTACTCATCTTCTTGAGAATGAGCGCAACTTCCACATATCTTCTCAAAGATAAGTCGCCACCATTCTAGCAAGATTGTTTTCAGTTTGCATTTTACAATTTCAGAATATTTATTTATTTAATAGAAGCCAATTTTATTGTATCTCTATCATTGTTCATTGTGTCTATGTGTTAATAGTAATAATAATATGTTTTCATTTCATTCTGCTCATAAAATCCGGATCACAACTCATCCAAAAAATGGGTGTTGGTGGAATGGAATACCCTTTGCTTTCCAAAATTAAAAGGAGGTCTTGGTTTAAGAGATCCAAAAATTGTCAACAACACCGTAGGGGCCTAAATGTGGTGGTGATGGCTTCAAAATAAAAGGGGATCTCTAGTGTGAAGTCTGGAAAAACAAGTATGCCCATAATATAAATCCTACAAACCTCATCAGCATAGATGGAACCCAAGAAGGATCCATTATTTGGAATGCATCTTGGTGGAACAAATATTTATTCCAAGACCATAGCTTCTAGGATATTAGAGACTGGAGATTAGCTCTTTTTGTGGCAGATTCTTAGCAACAACTACATAAACTTCAAACCAATCTAATATTCCTTACTTTAAAAGAAGGTCTACAAGAGTCTCATGGTAGTAAAGTTCACCATTATTGGCATCAAGACTCGACCTCCATGGAATGGCACTCTTGGTCTCTTAACCCATATCATATTCCTTTCCAAAATTGTCAAGCCCTTGCCTTGCTGCAAATTGAACTTATCCTTAGAAGAATCAAATTCTCCCTACTTCTAGACAAGCTTCAATGGGGCTACCAAGTTGCAGGATGCTTCAATTTAAAATAGGCCTACTCCCTATTGGAAAATCATGCCTCTCTTCCTTCAGATGACATCTAGGATAAAATTTGGAAAGCCAATTTGTGGCCAAAAGTCCCAACCTTCCTTTGGTTGGTTTCTCATGGAAAATTTATCACATGGGACCACCTCCTCCATCAATTATTTTTTGGGCCAAACATGTGTACCATGTGTCATAAAGACAATTGATCGACTGAGAAACTCCTGAACACTTGTGACTTCAGTTAGGATATCTGGGACCGGAGATAAATCTCCTTTTGACAATCAGATCAAAAGGTCAACTCCATCCTCCTCACTATCTCTTCATAGGGACTCCAGGACTTCAAGGAATCTCTTCTAAATCAGATATGGAAACTTTTCCTTGGATTTTCCTTGTGGGAGATTTGGAAAGAATGTAATCATCGCATTTTCAAAGATAAAAGTCTCTCCATCACCACAGTTTGGACAAAAATCAAGAAATATATCCTTGAGACAGTTCTTATTGGTAAGATGGATGTGGAAGCTCTTAAATGTGATGATTGTGAATGCCTCCTCCTCTTTGTCTAGTTTACCCCTTCTTCCCTCCCTAATCCATCCTCCCCCTTGACTACATCACTTTGAACCTATCCCCCTCACTCTTGGTCTCCTCCTCTGGAAGGTTTAATCAAGCTTAACTTCAATGGTGTTTCTAAGGGAACTCTAGGTTTGGCAGGATTTGGAGGGAATTGGCAGCAGGCCGAAGTGGGAAAGAAAGTATGCACAAAAAAGAATGACAACTGGAAGAGAAATCATGGGAAAGAAAGCGTACAAGAGGAAAGTGAAAACTGGTAAGTAGCACAACATGCACACATACAAGGAGGAGGCGACAACTGGAAGGAAGCAAAGCCCGCATGTAGAGAAGGAAGACCTAACAACAATAGGGTTAAGGTTTTTGTAAGGTTTTGTATAAATGGCTGAAGAGCCTGATAGATATAAATATAGATATGGAGGTATCATAAAAGAGTTTGGTTAGGTTCATTTCACTACCTATGAAGGTTCGATTGTTTTTATGTAATGTTTTTTATTAGAGAACTACTTTTGTAAAGAAATTGAGCTAGAGAGGAGGAGAGAAGGTAGATCTTCAGGATTAGATCACAGGCCAAGGAGCCTGGTGCGGTCTAGTTCGCCTCATAGAGATCTTACCCATACAAGGAGAATTGTAAGCGCACAACACGAGATTGCAGAACTACCATAATAAGAGATCCAAGAGTCAGATCTTTGTGGACGTAGCCCAGGAGGGGGTGAATCATGGTAATACATGTGTAATGTGATGAATGCATGCATATATTTGTCATACTTTTATTAGTTAAGTGTTGTGTGTAATGAATGAATGAGTTATTATATTGCTTGGTTAATTGTTGTTGGGATATAACGAAAAGATACCACGAAGATCAAAATATAAAAGAGAATAACAGTAGTTTGTAACACAAGTTAGAATAAATGGCTCAGAATACAGATCCCATATCCCATACTCAATCCTAGGTTGTAAACACCTGAGTCTTACAGTCACCCATTTAAATCTATCTCAGGTGAGACTGCACAGTGCATTATGTGTGCTGCGTTTCCTTCTGGTTTGCCAGAGGGGCCGATAGTTTTAGTCTTTGTTGGTACCTTGAAAGACTTGAACCCTAGGTCAACCATGTAGGTAGTAGGAAAGAGCAGTCCATGTTAAGCCAACAAATGGTTCCGTTGTCATGTTAAGAGGAACAAGAGAGGACTGAAGAGATGAGATAGAATGTATAAGAAAAGAATGAGTGAAACCAGAAGACCGATGAGCCACTAGAAGGGAATTTTGAGACCATGGAACCCCAGGAAAGCAAAAATCGAAGGTTGGTTGAGAACTAAAGAGCTAGAGTTTTCCCAGAAAGACAATAGAAACCCTAGCATCACACCTCGTAAATATTTGGGTAAATACGTGTTTACATATTTACACGAAGTCTTTTTCTGTGATTTTCCCCACCTACTGCAGAAGTGGATACTACGGTTGAAAGATAACCACGCGACAAACCGAACCCGACAACTAGATTAGACCCCAGTACAGATTGAGAAGTTACAGCAGGTGAACAAAAAATTCACCTCCATAATCGAATTTTGGTTTGACAGTATTGTGGTAGGCTTCATCACATAGTTTGTAGATGACACAATGAAGTCATACAGTGCAGCAGAGCAAGACTTTCTACGTGGACCCCGCATAAGGTACATTCGATCACTGTATACTTCTATTAAAATACTGTTATATAACAAAGGGTAATGACAATGGAATCAAACAGCTAGACTTCCCTGCGTGCATGGGGTAAGGGGGGAAAAACTGACAAAGAGAGGATAGATGGACGAAGGTGAGGATAAAGGTAAGAAGGAGGATGAATTCTTGGACCCAATCTTGATGGATGGCGACCAGCATAAGTGGATCTTGGAGTCATCAGGAATGACGTGTAGCAGAGTACCCTACCAATATAAGGTGAATACCAAGAAGAGAGTTGTAGTCGCGAGGGAGGGCTTGGCAAGCGATGAGGAAGAGGTAGAGGATCTCTAGGATATGGAGCAGATTGAGGAAACCCTGCGCTTAACCTATGAGATAAAAACAAGAGGCCCAAGAGCGGGAGGAGAAGATATCCATCCTTTCCATACTAATGTCAATGTGGAACCCATAAACCCATGTGCAACCAATAAAGCAAAGAGAACACCATTGTTTAGACAAACGAAGTTCAGATGAAGTCCAACAACAAGAAGTACATCTACCGCAGGAGCAACAACTGGAGGAGCCAGTCTAGGCAGTACTAGTCAAATATCTACACCGCTCGACGGAGGTAGTTGTTCAGTATTGAGAATGGCAAGACACAATCCCACTATCAGATTACCAGAATTTCGAGGAGAAGCAGCCGAAGACCCTAAGAAGAATTTGTTCATTTGAGCAAAGATCTAGGAGGAAAAACAGATCACTGATGAAGATACCAAACTTGCGCAGCTAGAAATCACGCTAAGAGACCGCGCACTAGACTGGTACATGAGTCTAGACACGAACAATGCCCTTGGGATGATGAGGACACTGGAAGATATTAAGAATCTATTGATTAACAAGTTCCAGAAGTCGAGCTTAGAGGATCAGTACATGAACTAGATGATCGAGATAAGACAGAAACTAGGAGAGTCTGTATGAGAGATTGACCAGATATTTAAGTGACTAAAGGAGAAGCTAAAATACCTTATCACTGAGATGTAGCACTGACACCTATTTTTCAACTCACTACTCCCACACCTAAAATACCCCTTACGACATCATAAGTTTTAGACGCAGGTCAAGGCTCTACAGGCAACTTTGCAGTTGGAAGAGAACCAATACCAGCAGACAGACCCAACTATTGAAGAATTGAAGGAATATTTGAAGAACCTAACATTTTAGTTGAACTAGAATAAGAAAAAGGACAAACGAGAATCCATTTGGTGCACCACATGCAGGATAGAAGGACACCACAAGAACAAATGTCCAACATTCACGCGGTATATGGAAACATGCATGCCAAACCTGCTACCGCAGGGAGGATTATGGTGCGAAATATGCAAGAAACTGGGTCACGGCCCTTACCACTGTGCGATGATGCAGAAGTACCAGACAGTTCCAAAGAATTATTATTGCACCTTTTGTAAGTCAGTGGGACATGACGACAAATATTGCAGAACTATGGAGCTGATGCGGGAAAGAACATCAGATGCATACAGGGTACAGGCCGAAATGATGATTGAGCAAGCTACACCATAGTTCAATCAATCCCCAGCTCCATACAACACTGCGCAATAGCAGTACAATATTGTGCAACAACCATACAGTAAAGCACAACCACAATACAACCCCACGCAACCCCAGTATAATACTGCACAGTATAATCAGGCACCATAGTACAAAGCGCCGAGAGGGGACTGAGCAAGCTATTGAGGAGGAGGAAGAGCCAGAGGAGGTTTTGGACGTGGAAGAGGACTAGTCACATGTCACAACTATCAGCAACTGGGACATTACACACAGGAATGCCCACTACCGCGTATTGTCGTGCATCAGATAATGAGACAGAGGAATGTCTGACACTATTAGTAAAGATCCAGGAAAAGAGGAACCAGAACAATCATAATTTTCAATGGATTTCAGTCGAAGCAAGGGAGGCTGGACGAAACATCAATATAGTCACTCATGGAGGAACAAAGACAGGAAACGACGTAGTCCGATAGGAACCCACATAGAACCAATGGGTAAAGAAGAACATCGAACCAAGAAATCAGTTTGACGTGCCCAAAGAAAAGGAGACTTTTAAGGAAGCTGGACAAGAGTTTCAGAAGGTGGACACAGTGTTGACTTCCACCGAGCAACCAATCCATGAATCCCCAGAATATGAAATGCCGCTATCATTGGATCATACCAACAGAATGCCACCCAAGGGACAAGTAAGTACTATCAAAGACCTAGGATCTGAAGTGAATGTGCTACCCAAGAGAACCTAACAATGCATGGGAGAGCCAACATTGGGATACTCAAATGTCCAACCAAAACTAGCAAACCAACATAGGGTCCTACCAATAGGGAGACTGAAAGGAGTAACAATAGATCTTGGTTTAGTGCGCACTAAAGTAGACTTTGAAGTCATCGAAATAGTAGATGGCACAACACCGTACCCGACACTACTTGGTCTGGATTGGGCGTTTGAAAACCAGACCATAATAAACTTGAAGACAAGAAAAATGACATTTGAATCTGGAGATTACAGGGTCATAGCACCACTAGACCCATCAGAAGGGGAGAGGTTCATAGAACCCACTTCCCTGGACTTAGAGGAGATTGGCCAGTTGTACAGAACAACTACGCGTGAGGAGGATTACGTAAACCCAACTACAAAAGGGGTACTCAATTGGCACAACATTACTTCATGCGCAATAGATTTAGACACTGGGCTAGAAAAATGGTAGCAAAGACTACATGAAGTATCCACGAGAAGATGTGCAAGAATAGACTGTGCGGTACGATGGATACGTATAGAAATCAAAGAACCACCCAGTTTCCATGGACTAAATGATTTGGAAACATTCTTGGCACAATATGAAGACAAAGTATTAGAGAACCAGAGGCTACTAGCACTGGACTTAGCACTCAAGGCCACACCCACAAGATGGTGGGGCACACACAAGGAGACTATCACAAACTGGTACCAATGTAAGCGGTTATTGTGCATAAGGTTCGGTGCAGAATAGACAAACAACAAATAATGGAGATATGAAGGACTAGGGACACCAGTGAAACACTTGGAGGAGAGGAAAACGCTGTGGAAAATGACACCACTAGAGGAATGGCCTCACCACTTCATTCACACATTAGAGGGCATACCAACGAACTGGTATACAGATCAGGAACTGTGCAAAGGAACAACAACATGGACAACATTGCAACAAAACTTTACCATCACTTTCTCATTCGAGCATGAGAACCCCAACATGGATGAAGCCCCGAGACAGATTAGAGGAGTCATATTAATTGAAGAACTGGAAATAGAACTTATTACCGAAGAGTAGCAGTGAAATAAGAAGACAATCAAGGAACTGTTGTCATGTTACCATGTACAGGAGGAAGCACCAGATGAACATGACCTGAGCGACATTCAGATTGAAGAAGTAGAAGGCGAAAGAGATGTGAAGGGACCACCCATAGAATTTGAAGTTATTTCCACACCAATCAAGGTAAAGAAATTTAACATCGAAATAGTTGAACATCCCAAAATGGCCAGCATTAGAGACTACTGGGATGAGCCAACAGTAGAAAGCATCACAGAGTTGTCACGTGAGTATAATGACTTGTTTCCTACAAAATTTACAGAGATGAAAGGAATAACAGAAGAACTAGGAGAGATGAAGATACCTCTCAGACCTGAAGAGAGACCGATTAGACAACGACCATATAGACTGAACCCCATATATAAACAAAAATTTAAAGAGGAGATCGACTGGATGCTCAAATCTGGCATAATCGAACCAGTCGATGAATCATAATGGATAAGCCTGATGGTCGTACAGGACAAGAAACAAGGAAGAGGGATCAGGATATGCGTTGACTTGAGTAAGTTGAATGATGCATGCCTACATGACCCATTCCCTACACCGTTCACGGATGAAGTGTTAGAGAATGTGGGGGGACATGAAGCTTACTCATTCACTAATGGATTCTCAAGATACCATCAGATCAAGATAGCATAGGAGGATAGATACAAGACCACTTTTGCGAAGAAATGGGGATCTTACCAATATACAATCATGCCATTTGGACTGAATAATGCACCAACAATATTCTCCAGAGTGGTTCTCACAACATTTAAAGAATTCATCCATTAGTTTCTCGAAGTATACCTAGATGACTGGAAAATCTATAGTCTACTGAAAAACCATGTGGAAGTTTTACACTTGATGCTAGAACAATGCAGACAATGTCAGATATCACTAAACATAAAGAAATGTATATTTGGGACACCGTTTGGGATAATATTGGGCCATATAGTATGCAAACAAGGGCTATTGGTAGATCCAATAAAGATCGCAGTCATCGTTAATTTACCAGCACCAAAAAAAGTCCGTCCGCTACGAGCGAAGTTAGGACACACAGGATACTACAGGAAATTCATCAAAGGATATGCGCAGATCACAACACCAATGGAAAAAATTCTAAGAAAGGATACAAAGTACCAATGGAACGATGAGTGTCAACACAGTCTGGATACTCTGAAAGAAAATATGGTCACTGCACTAATATTAGTATTTTCAGACTGAGGAAATACATTCCATGTACATGTAGATGCATCAGCGATAACACTTGGATCTATCTTGGCACAGCCAGGAGTAGGAGACTTGGATCACCTGATAATGTTCGCAAGAACAAAACTATCAGACTCAGAACATAATTATAACACAACAGAAAGAGAAAGCCTAGCTATGGTTTATGCACTACAGAAGTTCAGACACTACCTATTGGGAAAAAAATTTAATATGTTTATAGATCACTTAGCCTTAAAATACCTAGTCAACAAGCCAGTGTTGGGGGGGAGAATTTGTCGATGGTTACTACTATTTCAAGAATTCGACTTCGAAGTAATAATTAAACCAAGAAAATTGAATGCAGGACCTGACCACCTGTCATAGGTCACAAATGGAGAAGAACCCACGAATTTAGAAGACAACTTTTTGGATGCCGAGTTATTCGCAGTACAGATCACTGATGACTACTTCATAGAGATCATCCAGTACTTGAGCACAGGTACCGCACCACAAGAATATACCACTGCACAAAAGAAGAAACTGGTAGTTCGCGTAGCCGACTATCAACTGATCGCAGAACATCTATATAAAATGGGCGCAGATAGTATTTTACAAAGGTATGTTGTAGAGCATGAATGACCAATAATTTTAGCAAAATCCCACGAGGGATTGGCAGCAGAACACTATGCAAGAAAAGATACCGCGTAGAAGGTACTCCGCATAGGATTATGGTGGCCAACGATTCATAGAGACTCGAAAGATTACTGTTAGGGATGCGATGTTTGTCAAAGGGTAGGCAAACCCAATAGAAGGGATGAGATGTCGTTATGACCACAAGTGACATTACAGGGATTTGATAAATGGGCAATAGACTTTGTGGGACCAATTAACCCACCAGCCAAAAGAACAGGGGCAAGATACATCATCATCGCGATGGAATACCTAACAAGGTGGGCAGAAGCCACACCAGTAAAAGATTGCAGCGTAGATACAACTGCACACTTCTTATATGAACAAGTAATTACTAGGTTTGGGTGCCCAAGAGTCTTGATGAGCGACCAAGGCATGCATTTCATAAATAGCACCATTTGCGTGATGCTCGAGGAGTTTGAAATTCACCACTAGAAAAACACACCATACCATCCACAGGTGAATGGCACCATAGAATCCTTCAACAAGATTCTAGAGAACGCACTAACAAAGATTTGCAACGTCGACAGTGACAACTAGGAACTCAAAGTATAAGCAGTATTATGGGTGTATAGGACGACATGCAAGAAATTGACAGGGAACACACCATTCAAACTCATCTACGGCCAAGAAGCGGTAGTGCCATTAGAATTTTTAGTACCCAACTTACGTGTAGCAGCTATCACACAAATGACAGAACGTGGTGCAATACAGGAAAGACTGAACCAACTGTTAGCAATGAAGGAAGAACGAATCCTGGCATGATTCCATCAACAAGTGCAGAAGGCCAGAGACAAATCATGGCACGATCGAAAAATTAATAAGAAAACTTTCAAGGAAGGAGATCTAGTATTTCTTTATGACAGCAAAGCGTTTCAGCACCCAGGAAAGATGAGAATGCATTGGTTAGGACCATACGAGGTCAAATTTGTAACAAACGATGGAGATGTACAGTTAAGATATTTACCGGGTGTAGACCTCATAGGAATGATCAACGGGAGCCAACTAAAGCTATATAAGGATAGTCTACCACCCACTCCACAGTAAAAAAAAAAGAAAAAGCGCGAAGCACGCTAGAGACGAAAAATCCACAGGATGCTCGAAACATGAATGTAGTAAAGGAAAGAACAATGGTTACATACGAAAGAAAAACGAGCGGGAAAAGGAAAGTTGGAAAAAGTAGGATGACAAGATAACACTAAGAGGAATTAAGGCACGACAAGGACTGATGGAACATCACATTAAACACACCAACTGGATACGACAAAGTAAGTGTAATGGAAAGTACGAAACTACTGCAGATGCATTGAACCCACAGTTATGGTGCATTAATCTCATCATGAAGGAATCTTCCTCGATAAGCTTCAAGACAATCCCATATGATATGCGAGCACAGAAGCAACGTGTCTATTCACGAAAGGAGAACAGAGAGAGAGCAACAAGAGCTCGAAGGAACAAAGCGAGACCACAGAGCTCACCGCAGTCCTTCAAACTCAACAAATGTTCATCACTCACCACTATGGAACCACCAAAGTTCACCGAACTAGGCTAGACAGCCAGACCAACCAGGGTTCAAGCTAGGTTAAGAGGGTTGCTGGAAGAAACCAAGAAGCAGCAACCAGAGATCGTCGATATCGATGAGATCCCATCCCCAGAGATACCACCGGTGAACTCTACACCTATAATGGAAGAGATTCAACAACCATAAGCATAGGACCTCAAAGAGGACACACCAGTAATGATGCAGGAACCTTTGAACAAGGAAGCGGAAACCCAACAGGAAGTGCAACCAGAAAGAACTGAACCAACCATAGAAGGTAACAAAATGACACAGAATCAAGGATCAGAAGGGCAACCAAACGAGTCACAAGTACCCAGCCTAGGCCAACCCAAAGAAGATACCATAGGAACTACCTCGGCTTGGCCATAATGGCTTACAGGGAAGCAACCAGGAGTTGTTGGAACCTTGTACAAACCATCACAACAGGAAGACAGATTTCTGGTACCGAGCTCACCTCGCAAGAAACTTACAGCAGAAATTATGCTACCATGCATACTAAAGGGAGTACAGGTAGAGCTACAACTACTAGTTCACGTTGGGAAGCTCAAGTATTTCGACCATGACGTATTAGACGAAATCAAGTACCCATAACTTGCGCTGAGGGTTTTTATTCAGAACATAGTGGTAAACCAACTTGGAGAAACGATCATCCAACCACATCAGTGGGCAGTTGGACTGGACAGAACAAACATTTTAGGGTTGATGAAACTTCCACATTTTGGCAGAGGCCAGTATGCAACAACATGCGTTAAGAAACTGTTAGCAGTCATGCATGGAGGGGTCATATGGCTGGACAGACCTGTCCCCATAACTGTTGAACTTATCGTGTAGATAACAGGACTACCCAGCTGGGGTATGGATCTCGTGTTGATTTTGGATGATAAATCTAAGGAGAAAGCGTTAGTAGAGGAAATGAAGAAGAAATATGATACCACCATGGGGGCAAGAGGCATTATAATCAAACGAATCAAAAATGCAGCGACACAATTGGGCGCAAATATCCTAGCCTATAAACTGTTAAGAAAATGTCGCAAAGATGAAGTACCAATAGGAGTCATCGCAGTTACAGCTCAGTGCGTAGAAGGCACCTTATCTATTAAACGCATTCCAAGTGGACTACAAGGATGCGCAAGACCTTGGTATGGAATTCCATTACTCATGGATACTCACCCTCGAAGCCTTCATGGGATGGCGAGAACCAGAATATGTAGTTTTTGCTACTAGACCAAAACCAGTGGGAGTGAGATATCTATTACTGATGTCTGGGCCACGGGTCAGGCATAAGAGGGAAAATGGAATCATCTTTGAAGCATACCTACAGGACATACAGGAAGCTATTAGCTGGTCATGGAGAATAACACCAGAGGCTGTCGTGCGATATGGGGACATCGCTAACTTCTGGGCTACACATCAATCCATGTGGATACAACCAAGAAAGGATCCAGATAAACAGTGGATACTGATGCGCTACTGCATCACAGAAGGTGATATAGACATGGTTATCAGTGAATGGCCTAATGCATGGAGGATTCCATCCATTCCCGGGGAAGTACTGGAAGGACCCGCAAAAGGAGAAGCAGAGCAAGCGGAAACACAGACTCTAAAAAACCCAGTGCCCAAGAAACCAAGAACGAGCCAAAACAAGACGACCCAAGAAAACAAAGGGGCAAAGCCGATAAGGACCCAGAAGGTGCATAAAGAGACCAACGAACATCCAAAGCAAGCTAAGGGAGCACAAGAGACTGCCCCAAATCCCAACACATAGGAACCAGGGGGAACTAAGAGACCAGTTGTATAGGCAACAGGCCCGCACAATAAAACAAAGGCGCAAAGAGCATAACCAAAGTACATGATCACGGAGGATGATGGATAAATGATCGCAAGAATGGTCCAAGATTTTCTATCAGAAGACTTTGATCACGCAACACATCATAGGGATAAACTACAGAAAGATATGGCAAAAATGGGACAACTCCTCAGGACACTCAGGGAGGCCCAAAGAGAAAGTAGCAGTAGAGGCATAGAGTCGTTGACAACACAAACCAATGAAAGTGTGGAGGTAGAAGAACGAGACCCAACCCTCCCAATGCCACACACACACGCAACGGTCTACATAAAACCGAGCATGCTACGAATGGATGAAATAGTGGGACAAACACCACTGAAGGATTTGAACCACATCCAATTGGTCTTGACACAAATGCCATCAAGGGAACTATACAAATTAGAGGTTAACGTCGACCACAAGATGCATTCTCGGGCACATAAAAACTTAGTCGAGCTACATAAAGTAACAAAGTAATGGGAAGCACTGGAAAAAGAGTATGAGTAGGCCAAATCCAAAATTCAAAAGGAGACAGAACGCAGAAACAAATTGGAACACAGAGTGGGAGAAATTTTTGGGAAACTTCCAAGCACTACGCAAGGAAACGAACTTCGAGCCATAGAAAAGATCGACCAAATTGCACAGGCAATTGATCGATTCCATAAGAAGATCAAAGATATCTGAGAACAAATAACACCAACAACTCCACCAACAGTAAAGGAGCAAAGGAGGCAGGCAACAACAACGCAACTATAGGAGATGGAGAAACAAGTTAGCATGACAGCTGACTTGCTCGAGAAAGCAACACAACTTTGGACAAGACTGGAGGAGGATCCACAGGTTCAACATTGGGACAATGAAGAGGAAAGGATCAATGCAGCGATCCAAGAACTCAAATAGAGGCAAAAGACCATACCAATCGCAGAACGCGTCAAGGGGACGCAAGAGTTGAAGAAGATAAAGGCATAACTTATCACTTCACAAACACATAAACAAGAGCGTCAAGCTCAAATAGAACCATTACATGAATGGATAGCAGAAATACTTGCACAGGAAGAAGCAACTAGAACACAGATGGCAAAGACACAGGCAGAATGTGCAGGATTACTTAGCGACGAAATGGAAGTTCAGGTAGTGGATACCATTAAGGAGAGGACCGTGTAGGCACCGACAAAAGCAACAGAGCCGAGGAAAAAGTTCTAGACGATCACCAAGGAGATTGAGGTAGCTCAGAAGAATTATGTGACTTGGGACGAGTCACATGTCAGTGTTGGGGGCCTGTTGGTAGTAGTCCGAAGTGGGAAATAAAGAATGCATAAAGAAGAATGACAGCTGGAAAAGAAATTGTGGGAAATAAAGCGTGCAAGAGGAAAGAGACAACTGGTAAGAAGCACATCATGCATGCATGCAAAGAGGAGGCGACAGTTGGAAGGAAGCAAAGCACGCATGCAGAGAAGGAATACCTAATGACAGTAGAGTTAGGGTTTTTGTAAGGTTTTGTGTAAATGGTTGAAGAGCCGGATAGATATAAATATAGATACAAAGGTATCATAAAAGAGTTCGGTTAGGTTCGGTTCGCTACCTATGAAGGTTCGATTGTTTTTATGTAATATTTTTTGTTAGAGAACTACTTTTGTAAATCGATTGAGCTAGAGAGGAGGAGAGAAGGTAGATCTTGAGGATTAGATTGCAGGCCAAGGAGCCTAGTGCGGTCTAGTTCGCCTCATAGAGATCTTACCCATACGAGGAGAATTGTAAGCGCATGATGTGAGATTGCAGAACTACCATAATAAGAGAGCCAAGAGCCAGATCTTTGTGGACGTAGCCCAGGAGGGGGTGAACCATGATAATACCTGTGTAATGTGATGAATGCATGCATATCTTTGTCATACTTTTATTAGTTAAGCACTGTGTGTAATGAATGAATGAGTTATTATATTGCTTGGTTAATTGTTGTTGGGATATAACGAAAAGATACCACAAAGATCAAAATATAAAAGAGAATAACAATAGTTTGTAACACAAGTTAGAATAAATGGCTCAGAATACAAATCCCATGTCCCATACTCAATCCTAGGTTGTAAACACCCGATTCTTACAGTCACCCATTTAAAGCTATCTTGGGTGAGACTGCACAGTGAATTCTGTGTGCTATGTTGCCTTCTGGTTTGCCAGAGGGGCCGATAGTTTTAGGCTTTGTTGGTACCTTGGGTCAACCAAGCAGGTAGCAGGAAAGAGTATTTCATGTTAAGACAACAAAGGGTGTTAGCACATATAATTTTAGGGGTAAAAAATTGTCACTTTGGTTTGGTTTTTTGAGTCATAAATCTTACAGGTCAGAGGTTTGGTCATAAACTTAGGTTTTGTTTTAAATAAGTGGAGTTCTGTCTAGCCTTGGTCTAGAGTCTTTGGGTTATGTAATTTTCCATCATGAAAAGGTAAATAATCCCATATGAGTCACACCTTTGATTTTTAGATCATTAATTTGACATATCACACCTCCAAGTTGTACATGTTGGAAGATTGGTTGTTATCATTGATGTCAACCCTAGTCATGGGTTTTGGAGTGCAAGATTGATGAAGGTATTTGGACATGAAGGACAATGCACATGCAGATAAAACACCCATGGATGGATAGGATACATCATGTTGTTTATGGTGGTATGTGGCACGTCACGTGGATCCTCATGGTTGAGGAGAAATGAATTTTTGAAGATGACAAAGTGAATTGAAGAAGGAAGTACATGTAGGCCCTGAAGATAATTAAAGAAAAAGAATTACAAAATAAGAAAGTGTCAAGTCGGCCCTAATGTTAAAAGGAAGTGACATAAATTGAATAAATAAACATCATTATACATTCATTTTTTATGCAAGTCGAATTTCAAAGGAAATCAGAAGTAAAGAAGGTCGGATTTCGAGGGAGGATGAAGTCTTTTGGTGATGTGTTCTAAGGTATGTTATTTTTAGGTCATCTTACCATTTTTGCTATAACTTTTTTTCAAGAACGATTCATATGGTGAAATCATTATGGTATTGAGAAGACATATCAAGGTACCTTTGGTAAAAAATTTATCTCTTGATTCGCTATAATTATGGAGATACACTATGTGGAAGATAGGGTTTGTGACCAGTCCTGAAGCTAGTCAATAAATAGGTGTTCCGAGTAAAATAGTCATAACTTCTTCATATAGAATCCAAATGAAGTGGGACAAATTTCATTGGAAAAAGTACGGAATGCATTTTCTTGTGCGTGATTTTTAGAATCAGATATTAATTATTGAGCGTGGGGCATTCTGTGCAAGTTCACTCTCCTGAATAGACCAGAATTGAATAAATTCTACCATTCTTTCTATAACCTCTTTTTGGGGAGGATTCTGCTAATATTATGGTAGCTTTGGGAGGTATGAAACTCTATTTTGACCTATGACGAGATTAGAATACTCTGGAAGGAAGCAAAGAAATGAAGAAAACCCTAGACAAGTTGTCGGCTGCAGAAATATATTTAATATGTATTTATTAATACCCAGAAGGAGAAGTCGGCCCCAGTTAAAATGCCCAGAATACTATAAATACAAGGTGCTAGTTCTCATTATTCTCATCTCAACAATTGCAGAGTGAACTGGATCTGCGGAGGTGCAGTTGCAGCTTCTGCGCAAGTTTCTGGGAAGGTGTGCGCTAGCCTCTGGGTGGGATTGTTTGATCAACTTGGGTTCTATTCTTGCTTGGTGCATTAGCCTCTCTTGGATATTGGATTTCTACCAAGATTCTCTTCTTTGTCAAGGTCAAGGTGCTCGGAGGGTGGCTTTAGCCTGTGGTTGGGTGACGAGGGTATTGTCAATGGTAAAACAAGCACAATCTTCTATATTCTAAGAGGTTATGGGCACACACCCCCTTCAGTTAGCCTAAAATGCTGGAAGGAAGCATAGCTGCTAGATATTGATCTCGTTGAGGAACTGTCGCTAGGGTTACTAGCAGGATAAGCTTCTAAAAACACTGCAGCTAAGGTTACTAGCAGAAGCAGTTGTAGAAACCCTAAATCTCTGATTCGACACCTTGTGATGGAGCATCTCGCCCAAGAAAAATATATTCAGATGCACCCTAACTCAGCGAACCTCTTGGCTCTCTCAGAAGACATAAATGACAAAGTTGAAGTTTTGGATCAAGGCATGACCAGTTACCAGTCAACTGAAGACATGTGTGAAACAATCAGTCTTTTACACTACTCAGCACTTACTGGGACGATTGAAGATGATATGTGGATAATCAATAGTGGAGCTTCCAGGCCCATGACGGGAGATCAAGCTAGACTCTCAAATCTAAATGAGAGAAAGACATCGTACAAAGTGGATCTTGGAGACAAAAGCACTTACCCCATCAAAGGATTTGGACAAGCCTCCGTCAAGTTGGAATCAGGACAAGAAAAGTGAAAGTCCCAGATTCTAATCCAATAGATCCGTCTCTATATCGACAACTAATTGTATCATTGATGTATTTGGTAAATATTCGACCAGATATTTGCTTTGCTATAAATACATTAATTCAGTTCCAGGTGGAACCTAGACAAGAGCATTGGATAGCTACAAAGCATGTCCTAAGACATATTCATGGGACAATAAACTATGGCTTGAGATATATCGCATCCAATGATATCCAACTTCATGGATTCACAGAATCTGATTGGGCAGGAAGTGCAGAAGACAGAAAGAGTACTTTAGGTATGTGTTTCAGCTTGGGCTCTGCTATGATATCTTGGGGCAGCAGGAAACAAAAGTCTATCGCACTCAGTACAACAGAAGCAGATTATATGGCAGCTTGTGAAGCATGCACAGAAGCAGTATGGCTAAGGAAGTTAATCTCCGAACTATTTGATCAGACTCTAGAATCGACCATAATATATTGTGATAATCAGAGTTGTATAAGATTATCATAACATCCAGTGTTTCATGAAAGGTCGAAGCACATTGAGATCAAATACTACTTTATTCGAGATAAAGTCAAGGAAGGAGAGGTAAAGCTCGAGTATATCCCCACTGATGAGCAGACAACAGACATCCTGACAAAACCTCTATCCAAAATTAAGTTTGCATATTTCTAAGAGAAGATGGGGATCGTGGAAATAACTCCCTTAGCTAAAAGGGAAGATTCTCCAAGCTAGGAGAAGGTACAAAAAAATATTCTTGAAAACATTTATTTTTGTGACTCTCAAGTTAGGAGGGAGCATTGAAAATATTATTTATCTTTGTAATTGAAAAATAGTCCAAATTGGATAGATTCTTTCCTGTTCAGAAAGTGGATTGAGATTTATGATGGACAGTGACTTCCCATTGTGGTTAACATGGGAGGTAGTATGATTGTTGATGTATCATAGATAGAGACTTCCCATTGTGGTTAACATGGGGAGTGGTCTAGGGTAGTCTCTCTTCTTGAGGGTTACACAAAAAGACTGGCCCGCCTCGCTAGACAGTGATTTCTCATTGTGGTTAACATGAGGAATGGTCTGTTTTGGAGGTTGATGCAGGACAGTCTTTTCCTCTTGTGGTTAACGGAGGAAATGGTCCAGACAATCATTCCTTAGGGTTATACATTCTCTCCAGGGCGCACTTTGATTAGTGTAGGAGGAATGGCCCAGGGTGGGGAATGGTCCAGGCTCAGCAATCAGGGATAGACATTCCTTAGGGTTATACATTCTTTCCAGGGTGCACTTTGATTAGTGTAGGAGGAATGGCCCAGGGTGGGGAATGGTCCAGGACAGTCATTCCTTAGGGTTTATACATTCTCTCCAGGGTGCACTTTGATTAGTGTAGGAGGAATGGTCCAAACATTCCTTAGGGTTTATACATTTTTTCCAGGGTGCACTTTGATTAGTGTAGGAAGAATGGCCCAGGGTGAGGAATGGTCCAGGCTCATAATCAGAAACAATACTTCTTCCTTGGTTGAGAAGAATAGGGCAGATAGCCCATTATTGATGTTCTATACTGAGGGCAGATATTCTTTCATATCTCACAGACGTGAGTGAAAAATTGGCCCAGATGATTTAGTTTATATCATAACATTGTTTCTATGCAGGTTGCTATCAGATGTTTGTTATGAAGACTATATGACAGTAGATGTAAACTACTATGGTGGATATGTTCCACTGTTCGTGAGGCAGATATTCTTTCAGAACTCACAGATGTGAGTGAGAGATTGGCCCAGAGACTGTTTGTCTCCAGACAATAGAGATATACTACTGTGGTGGATTTGTTCCACTATTTGTGACTATGTGTCACGGTTTGAGTAGTTGTGTACTACCTTGAATAGACACAGGTGTTTTCTATCAATTAATATTGTACCAATTGTCATAGGAGATTATCCAGTTGGATAATAATGATGGTGCTCGTGTTGCAACCAGTTGAATGGTCTATTGTGCTCAAGACCATACCTCCCTATCTAGGAGGGAGTGTTAATATTATAGTAGCTTCGGGAGGTATGAACCTCTATTGTGACCTATGACGAGATTAGAATACTCCAGAAGGAAGCAAAGAAATGAAGAAAACCCTAGACAGGTTGTCGACTGCAGAAATATATTTAATATGAATTTATTAATACCCAGAAGGAGAAGTCGGCCCCAGTTAAACTACCCAGACTACTATAAACACAGGGCTCCAGTTCTCATTATTCTCATCTCAGTAGTTGCAGAGTGAACTAGATTTGCAGAGGTGTAGTTGTAGCTTGTGCGCAAGTTTCTGGGAAGGTGTGCGCTAGCCTCTAGGTGGAATTATCTTATCAGCTTGGGTTCTATTCTTGCTTGGTGCATTAGCCTCTCTTGGCTATTGGATTGCTAGTAGGATTCTCTTCTCTGTCAAGGTCAAGGTGCTCTGAGGGTGGCTTCAACCTGTGGTTGGGTGATGAGGGTATCGTCAATGGTAAAACGAGCACAATCTTCTATATTCTAACAGATTCAAGGAGTGAAAATTGGAGGAATTTCAGAGAATACATTGAGTAATATTATCTACAAGATCAAATTACTCCAAGAATTGAAGAATTGCAGAAATTGAAGAAGTCTCAGGAAGCATTATCAGGTTCTATGTAATGATTGGTTGATGGTGATGATTTAATGTAAAGTTTTATTATCTCTCATATATTATTGGGTGGAAGGAAGGGGCAAGGATTGAGAGTTCAACTCTCTCTTGATATTGGAGGATTTTATCTTCCTCTTGGAGGTTTATCCCTCTCTTTACATTTGGAAGTTGTAGCTACCTTTGGAAGTCATTACTTCCCTTGAACAATAACTATTGATTATTTCTCATATATTGTGCATGGTGTATTATGGTGTATTGGAGTAAATCTTATACTATTGTTCATTGCTCATTGGATATAGTTGAATGGTTTAAGTATAATTTGAAAAAGGTTTTAAATTGTACTTGATACTGATTCACCCCCCTCTCAGTATCAACAATTGGTATCAGAGTGGGTTACCTTCAGTATAGTTTAACCACTGGAAGGAAGATCCTAAGAAGAAA
>ML786401.1:347585-384057 GCA_009831015.1 Picea engelmannii | reverse complement strand
TACATTTTTCCATTAAACTCAGGGGGAGCAACCCTAACCTTTGCCATTGATGTCAAAGGGGGAGAGAAATTGGGATCATGATGATAGGGGGAGCATGAGTGTTTCCATCAATGACAAAGGGGGAGATTGTTGGAAGATTGGTTCTTGTCATTGATGTCAACCCTAGTCATGGGTTTTGGACCGCAAGATTGATGAAGGTATTTGGACATGAAGGACAATGCACATGCAGATAAAACACCCGTGGATGGATAGTATACATCATTTTGTTTCCGATGGTATGTGTCACGTCACATGGATCCTCATGGTTGAGGAGAAATGAATTTTTGAAGATGACAAAGTGAATTGAAGAAGGAAGTACATGTAGGCCCTGAAGATAATTAAAGAAAAGAATTACAAAATAAGAAAGTGTCAGGTCGGCCCTAATGTTAAAAGGAAGTGACATAAATTGTATAAATAAACATCACTATACATTCATTTTTTATAAAAGTTGAATTTCATAGGAAATCAGAAGTAAAGAAGGCCGGATTTCAAGGGAGGATGAAGTCTTTTGGTGATGTGTTCTAAGGTATGTTATTTTCGGGTCATCTTACCATTTTTGCTATAATTGTTTTTATAGAAAGATTCATATGGTGAAATCGCTATGGTATTTAGAAGACATATCAAGGTACCTCTGGTAAAAATTTCAGCTCTTGATTCGCTATAATTATGGAGATACACTCTATGGAAGATAGTGTTTGTGACCAGTCCTGAAGCTAGTCAATAAACATGTGTTCCAGGTAAAATAGTCATAACGTCTTCATCGAGAATCCAAATGAAGTGGGACAAATTTCATTGGAAAGAGTACGGACGGTAGTTTCTTTTGTGTGAGTTTTAGTATTGGATGTTAATTATTGAGAACAGGGCATTATGTGCAAGTTCACTCTCCTGAATAGACCAAAATTGAATAAAGTCTACCATTATTTCTATAACCTCTTTTTGGGGAGGATTCAAGGAGTGAAAATTGGAGGCCGTTTCAGAGAATATATTGAGTAATATTATCTACAAGATCAAATTACTCCAAGAATTGAAGAACTGTAGAAATTGAAGAAGTCTCAGGAAGCATTGTCAGGTTCTATGTAATGATTGATTGATGGTGATGATTTAATGTAAAGTTTTATTATCTCTCATATATTCTTGGGTGGAAGGAAGGGGCAAGGATGGAGAGTTAAACTATCTATTGATATTGGAGGATTGTATCTTCCTCTTGGAGTTTTATCCCTCCCTTTACATTTGGAAGTTGTAGCTACCTTTGGAAGTCATTACTTCCCTTGAACAATAACTATTGATTATTTCTCATATATTGTGCATGGTGTATTATGGTGTATTGGAGTAACTCCTATACTATTGTTCATTGCTCATTGGATATAGTTGAAAAGTTTAAGTATAAGTTGAAAAAGGTTTTAAATTGTACTTGATATTGATTCACCCCCCTCTTAGTATCAACAATAAACAAGGTTTCTCTTATCACCATCCATCTATTTAAGTGTCAAGTCAAAGTCAGGTGTATGTGTTGCCAACTCACTAGGAGAGTTCGCAACGTACTCTAAGTACCTAATGCATTCATTTCTCATCATTGCAATTAAATAATCGTGTCAAAGAGGATTTCATTGTTTTCAGAGCCTACATTTAACCATTTTTTCAGGGATTGTGTCATAGATCATCTAATGGTCTCCTTGAGGTGTGAAATTTGAGTTTGAACTGGCGTTGCAAACCCTGTGTTTCCAGAATTGGTTGAAACCCTCATTTTCTACATCATTTTGAAGTTTAATCTTAATCCATTGAAGGAGACCTCTATCAAACCTAAAGTGTATGGTCAAATCATTTGAGAACCTAGCCTGAAATTGCATACTTCATTAGTGATGAAAAATGATATCTATGTTGCTAAAATCCTGTTATTAGCAAGAAGCTTCAATTTTCTTTCTTTCATTACAAATCGCAATGGTTTTTCCTTTATTCCTCCTTCTTGAAAGGTGCTCTATCTCATACCATTTATGTGTATAAATCTTTGAACAAGGTGGACTCTAGGAAAACAATTTTGTCATTAAACCATAAAACTCATGTTAACTCTGTTTTCACACACCAATTGTCATAACAAATAACAGAAAGCAACCAAGCAAAGAGTATACATGTTGGCCAAGGTGGCTATCAGAAGAAGGTCCAAAACCAAAATATGTAGACATTGAGCCTCCATAACCAGCATCAATTTTGGTCAAAGTTTCGGTTTTCATGCATTTTACAACATTTTTGGTGATGGCTATGAGTTTTAAACCATGATTAGCAATTTTGGTGTTTTCCTCTAGTAATATACCAAGATAATGAAGTTTTTGTATCATTTATGGACTCCTGGCATAATTTTTTAGGTGTTGAAGCTTTTCAAAATTGAAACAGACTGTTACCGGAAAGTTCATAGCGTCGGTGTTGCGAACTAGTAATTTATGATAGTTTGTAAGCATTAGCGCACAATAGAGGATTGTTTTGATCATAACTTTTGAATGTCAATATGGGTTCCTCTTAAATTTGGTGTAGAGGAAAAACATGATTCGTTTGACTTGCTGACAAAAAATCAGCCCTACCCACTTTGTATTTTTGGAGACAAGATAAAAACATCACCTACAAGAAAGTTCATAGCGCATGTTGTCAAAGTCACTACGAACTCTAACAGTCTGATAAATTCGAGCTATGGGAAGGATGCCAACTGTCAGGGAAGGTTAGAATGGTCTCTTAGGAGTTAGTTGGACATGAGGGACATGTGTTCCATCTCCATATGAAGCAACATGCCCTGTTTCAAAAGGCATCTATCTCAATAGACAAGATCCCAAAAAATAGGAATTTGTTAGGTTTTTGTTAGAATCTTTTGTAACAAGACTCCTAAATGGAGGAGGATCCTATGTAGCTCCTTGGTTTCGACCTCCTTAGGGAAGATAGATATGATTCACTATATATGGAAGTGTATTTTAATAAGGAAAGAGTTGGAGTGATAGGAAAAAGGTTGTTACTATTTTGTAAACTCTCAGACTCATTATATCTGGATGGAGGATTCTTATGTAGTCAAATATCAGCTTGTGCTCCTTTCTTTGTCCATTCTCTTTGTCTTCTTTCTCTAATGGAATATTGATTGATAAAGGATTTATCATAAACTTTGTTAGCATAGTTATGCAGTGGATGATTTACTGTGTATTTTGTGAAGCATTTCTTCTTGGAGCAAATATTTGTTTCTTGATTAGAAGGATCCTAATTAATGAAATTTCAACCATATGAATGTGTCAATCAAGCCTGATGTGAAATTGACTATTCATCTTGATGTTTTTCTGCATTTTCTTCTATTCATATTTTCAAAATATGTGTTGGTTGGAGATTATAATAGCCCTTTTTGATGGAATATAGGCTTTGGAATTTTGTGCATTAGATCCGGCTTTGAACCTTATCATTTTGATCCATTTTTTAATATAATCACTCATCCAACTCTAAACATTTTGATGGGTACTGGGATTACACTTACAAAAGTCTGAGTGTGACTCTTAGTGCTAATAGAGGGGTGTTCAGAGATAATGAAGGCTAGATCCTCCATTTGTACACTAGCTTCATTAGCATCAACTATAACAATGCAACATAGATCTGGGCTCTATTTCAAGGATTAAGAATAACTCATGTTCACGGGTTTTTCAAATTTACTGTGGAAGGTGAAATTCTCATCCCACCATTCACATCCTCACTTTCCTTCAGCATGGATCTCGTCCAAGCAATATTTCTAACAACTGGCATCTTGAGTCACTTTTGGATCTTCTTTAAACATATATCAAGAACATTACAGGCCTTGTCCCATCTCATGTTAGAAGAGAGGCCAATAAATTGGTTGACTATTTCAATAATGAAGGGATTTCTAACTCCTCCATCACACTAGACTCTAGTTGGGATAATCTCAATGAAGAAACTCTAAAACAATAATACCACTCCTTATCCGTATTGGATCTTTACCACTCAGATTGGGTAACACTTGGAAATCAAGGCCAAGATGATGCAACAATTGGTGATAGGTGGGTTTATGAGGGTATCTTGGGGGATGTTCCTTCAACTTGTACGCCCCTCATCACCTCCTCTTCTCATGAAATCTTGTCCAACCCATTTCTTGCATGTTTGGTTCCTTTGTTGATTGAGAATGATGTGCAAAGGAAGGTGGAGCGGGTGGTTGTGTATGCGGCGAACGAAGCTAGAATTTATGATGAGCATCTTGACAACCATGATAACTCACATGTACATTCTTTTGATATTTTAATAGAAAAACTTCTTACCTAAAAAGGGAAAATGGTTATTAATTAGTGGAATCATCATATATATATATATATATATATATATATATATATATATATATATATATATATATATATATAATTTTTAAAATGTTATTAATATTTGAACTTTGTTTATTAAAAACTCAAAAAAATGCTAAAACAAATGATTTTAATCAATATAATAAATAACATTCTAAACTTATAAATTAAGTTATTTTATTATAAATATGGTATAAATGTAACCATTAAAATGGAAGCCATATAAAAACTTTAAAAAATCCGTATTATTAAGGTTGCATTCTTTAAATTAGTGGTTATCATGCTTTTGTTTGAAGTCCCTCGTCTCACAAACAAGGGGTTTCATACACCAATTTGGTGTGATCTTAAAATTAAATTATTATTATTATTATTTATAATGATTATTAATTAGTGGAACCATCATAAAGGTTAATGAAATAATTTTTTTTGTTTGTAAGTTAGTGTTTGTATTAGAGTCTGCTGGAAAAAGTATTACAAACTGTCTGTAGAGCCTAATCATATGTGGAAGCAGTGCCCATATAGGAAACCACTACTGCCACTTGTCCAAAAATAGGAGTAAGACATGCAAAAAAACTACGATGCCACGCAGGGCGAAATGCTAATTGCTAGACTAAACAGTGAAAAACACAAACCAAACTCCCTTGAGTCGGCCAGCCTCCCATGGCTATCTAAGTAGAAATGAAAGATGAAACCTGAAGCAATAAAAAACTAAAAACCTGGACCGAGCCTTGGCCCAGCGAAGGCTTGGGTCTTCTTCGATTTTCCCTTGTCTCGATCCGCGATGGCTTGTCGAAGGTCCTGTAGGAAGGACATCAAAATGTCCACACAAGTCCAACGTTCTGAATCCTTAATCTACAGTTCAAGAAGTGTAGACTTGACCTCCGCCAGACTCCTATTGAGGTCGCTCAGTGAAGCCATGATCGTCGCTCGTTCAATGCACCTATCACAAGCAGAGCGGAGTGAGGGGGACCATGGAGAGTCAGAAGAGGAGGATGGAAAGGGAGAGGGCGTAGAGGAAGCGACAACACAGTGGTGAGTGGGAGAAGGTGGAAGAGTTGGGCGACAAGGAGGGGAAGGGTGTGGAGGCGCGAAGCCCAGCGAATTCCCAAGGGTGTCAAACCACTCTATTCTACAACCGTAGGGGTTTGAGAGTGGGGAGAGGTCCAAGGTGGTCTCACGAAGAGATTTTGTGGGGGTGGGAGCTTCGATAGGAGCCAAGACAGGGATACCTTCGATTTTAGGTGGAGGGTCAGAATTGGGCGCCTCCCTTCCCCTGGCTGCATACCAGACTTCCCCTCTCTTGGAATTGCCTCTCATACGAGTCATGGCGATGGTTTTCATCGACTTGGGATGTATAATGATAAGGAGAAGCAAAGGGATGAGGCACAAATATGAAGTCTGTGTAGCCGAGTGCAAATTGTTCCAGGAGGGATGGAAGAGAATGAGAACCAGGGAGAGCTGGTGATGGAAATGCCAGAGTAGCAAGTGAGGATTAGTGCGCCCAAGCTCGGATTTAAAAGTGCCATTGCTGAGAAGTGGATGTGACTTTCGAGGCAACTTGCATGACGCCATGAAATCTCCCATGTTGTCGAGCTTCCAAATAGTGCGGCAAGTTGGCCGCAAGTGTTGTATGGAGAGTGACGACGGGTGCCTTAAAGCCATGAGGTGATGGCATCCGGGGGGGGTCTGATCAGGTGCCAAATGGTTGGTCGTCTTGCTAGGTGGCCTCCCTGTGGATTGTCCACGTTCTATACCTGGAAGCACCCCATTCGGGGGGTTAATGAAGTAATTTACACATTACTATAAAATATATAAAATTATCAACTTTATGAAAAAATATTAATATCTAAAATTTATCATTAAAAATTCCCCAAAAATGTGGAAAAATAAATGAATTTAAAATATATAAAATTAAATGAATTTAAAATATGTAAAATTATCAACTTCTCTAAAAATTATTATATTTAATATTTATCATTAAAAACTTTAAAAATAAGTAATATCAAATTATTTTAATTGATTCAATAAATATCATTCTAAATTTATAAATTAATTTATTTTATTATAAATATTATCTTACATGATTATGAAGTTTGGAACTTCAATATTTCTAGAGTATCTTGTAAAAAGGTATAACAAATCCAAAAGTATTTTATAACTTATAATTTCAAAATCAAAGACAATACACCCTACTCTATCATATACTCCTCATAAAAGTGAGTCTTTCCCCACTGAGAGCATGGCTCTGACTAGGTACTTAATGCACAAGAACAAGATAAAGAACATGGAAGACAAGAGGCTTCCTAAAATTTCTTCAAACTCTAGTCAAAACCACTTACAACTTAAATATAGGTGGCATAAAGATGCCAAGTCTTAGCGAAATCATTGTGGAATAAAGAAAGAGCTCACTCTGTAGAATAATGATAATATTAAAAATATTATTACATCTAAATTTAAGGAGAAATTGTGGTGCGATAAATAATTAGTGGATAAAAGAAAATTAAAATACTATAAGGAGGTGCTCAACTCTACTCTGGAAGATAAAAGGTATCTATCTATTTTGACTAGCGTAAATAAGAAAATCAACATTGCTAAAATAAGAAAAAACACTCACAAGCTCCATAGTAAAGTAGGGCATTGGACAATTCCCAAAATGTCGTGTGTTGAAAGAATTTTTCATCTTTGTGACACTAAGAGGGTTGAATATGAAAAGCCCTTTCTCTTGGAACATGTTGCATACACCCACATTAGTTCACAATTTCAAAATGTTGTTACAATACCAACCTTCCTAACCTTTTAACTTATCAAAAATTTAGTGATCTACGAATGCTTCTTTTAAAGCTCTTCAAGAAGGAAAATAAAATTCTAAAGAAAGCCAAGTAATTCTTTATCTTTCTTGAGGTTCGCTAAACCAAATTTGATCTCAGTGGATGTTCTTCATGATCCGGATTATTTTCGGCACGAAACGAGAGCGGAGATATAATAAAGAAATGCACAGAGATATCACAGATATCCAATATTATAACAGAAATGTATCAGAGATGCAACCATAAACACAGAGATACAGTAATACATGATTTCTATTAATGAAATAAATGTACAGAGACTGTAAAAATATAGAGTGAAAGACTCGCTAGAATGGTGGCATCTTATCTCTGAGAAGAGATGTGACGGCTAATCGCATTCACAAGAAGATGATTACAATGAGGCTCTGAAGGCCTTTTTACAATAAACAGGAATGCCAAAAACCCTAGAAATCCAAAAACCTAACCCTATGAGATGAAGCGCTAATGCCTTCGGCTATCATTAAGAAGCTCGATCCCAAAAAAAATTCATTTAGGCCCTCAAAATGGCCCCGAAAGTTAAAAAATGCAAAAAATAGTAAATTGTCAAAATTGCCAGAAAACTATTTTGAGCCAGTCGAAAAAGGTGGGTGGCCACCGATATCCACCTAGATCAATCCTCCCTCCTTAGGAAGCAATGGTCTCCATTACTTTGAGTTCCCAGGGGAGAGGGAAAAGCTTTTTTTGAATTTGCATCTTGGTGAGCTGCTTGCCTTGCTGGAGACGTCGCGTTGCTCAGTTTGTGGAATTTTGTCACGAACCTCTTGAGGCTGAGGTTGTTCAACAAGTCGAGCTACATGAGAGGACGGTGCAGAAGGAATCTTTGTGCTTTGCTGCAACCTTGTCGACCTGCTTCTATTGGATAGAAGGTGCGTGGGGCGAGGCTGTACTGGTTGCAATGTCCTTCTGTTCCCCTTTTGAATAGATTGTGAAGAAGATGAATTTTGTAGTATAAGATACTACATTGCGACACTGTTTAGGTGGAACAATAGTTGGAACTACCTCTGGTATTTTGTAGAGATGACCCCCCAAAGTAACAACGAAACTACGGGGTTGAGACTCATAAACAACTTGCCATCTCCACATATATGGTTGGCCCAAGAGGACATCACAGACATCCAGTGGGGAAACATCACACAATACCTCATCCTTGAAGGGTTGGATGTCGTATGATAATAGACATTGTTGGCTGACACATAGATCTCATCCTTTACGAAGCCACCTGATGTTGTATGGTTGCAGGTGTGGTGTTGTCGACAATCCCAACTGTTTGATGACCTCTGTTGAGATGAGGTTCTTCTGGCTTCCGCTATCAACAATAAAATGCAGTGGGGTCCCCTTCACCCACATCTGTGAATGAAAAAGGCGCTCCCCCTCTTCAGGATATGTTGGTTATTTTGGTTGAATTGTTGCGGTCGCGACAATAGCAGTGGGGTCTGTGTCAATGATCTGTCCTTTACTAGTATTTTTATAATCAGATTCTAAATCAGGGTTTGGCTCCTTTTCTTTGATCTCAGACACCAATGACTTTTTTGAGCAACGTTCATCGGTGTTGTGCCAGGGGATTTTGTGGAAATCGCACCATTTTCTGGTGTCCTTATTCATCTTCCCATGACCCTTCTTTTCCTGTAGCTTAGACTGGTTTTTAGGAAGCTGTTTGTTAGGGTCGTCTTTATCATACTTTGGTTTTTGTGGATTTGCAGACCCGAACTCTCATTTTTTCTGGTGCTTAAATTTTTGCTCGATTTTAACAACATATCGATAAGCAGCACCGAGTGATGAGATGTTCAGAAAATCCATTACAATTTGGATGTATCTGTGTAGAGCCCCATGGTATTTCAAAACCAAATGTCGTTCGGAGTCTTTCATACCTAGCTTGGTGCACAAGGTATGGAAGGTATTGGTGAACTACAGAACTGCTTGGCCCCTCTCTTGCCGCAGTGTGGTCCATCTCATGTACTGGTCCTCATAGTTGCCAACATGGTAATATTGTTCCTTTACCACATCCACAAAAAAATCCCAAGTGGGCTCACCCCCATATATTCCAGAATCCTCTATGGAACTCTGCTCCCAGTAAGTTTCCCACCAATGTTTGACATGGGGGAGAGCTTTAAGGAGTTCAAAGGTGATCTTTTCTCTGTCGAAAAAATTGTGAACAGAGAAATAACCTTCTAGTAGGTTTAACCATTTATCTAGGGCTTATGCATCTATCTGTCCTTCAAATACAAGAATATCAAAATTAACTTGTACCTTGAAAGGTGAGGTGCCTCCAAAGTGGTCGCTTGATGAATATGTGTATGTTTCTATCGGTAGGTGTTGAAGGATGTGGGAAAAATTCTCCATCATTTCGTCCCTCTGTCGCGTGAGAGCTTGCTCAAACAACAAACTGATAGGATCATCTGCTCCATCGTTTTTATTTTCTTCCACCATGGAGGGTTTGTTGGGTGTGTGAGAGAAATTTTATTCCAGAGAGACAAGCTCGAGACCCAACTTTCTATACTCATACCTCGTCGGGGACATGCACTAGAAAAAAAAACGATCAAGAGAAGCCTGCTCTGATACCACTAATCCGAATTATTTTCGACACGAAATGAGAGCGGATATATAATAAAGAAATGCACAGAGATATCGTAGATATCCAATATTTTAACAGAAATGTATCAAAGATGCAACCATAAACACAAAGATACAGTAATACACAATTTCTATTAATGAAAGAAATGTACTGACACTGTAAAAATACAGAGTGAAAGACTCGCTAGAATGGTGGCAGCTTATCTCTGAGAAGAGATGTGACGGATACTCGCATTCGTAAGAAGATGATTACAATGAGGCTCTGAAGGCATTTTTACAATAAACAGGAATTCTCAAAACCCTATACATCCAAAAACCTAATCCTAGGAGATGAAGCGCCAAAAGTCATGTGGGCCCCATTTGGGTAAGTTAGTACATCAACTTCCTAGGGTCATAACTTTTGCATACGATCTCCGTTTTAGGCGTATGATAGCCTGTTGGAAAGGTATCATCAAGGAGATTCATTTTTTGGGCTCAATCATGCCTTTGGTTATAATTGAGAATACCGATCCCAAAAAACCTTCATTTAGGCCCTCAAAATGGCCCCGAAAGTTAAAAACTGCTAAAAATAGTAAATTGCCAAAATTGCCAAAAAATTGTTTTGAGCCAGTCGGAAAAGGTGGGTGGCCACCGATACCCACCTAGATCACTTCATCATCATCATAACCATTACCACTTATTGTATTATAAATATAATATCAATATAACAACTACAACTCAAATCCATATAAAAACTTAAATAAAACCATGAATTATGATATAACATTGGGATAGTCATGGATAAACTTAAAGTTGTTATTAGAATAATTTGAGATTAAAATAACACTTAAAGGGAGTTACTGATTTCAAAAGGAATTAAATATCAACCAATTTTATAGGATGGATGTTAAAATTAAGTTTAACAAAGACATTTGTATAAATATAAGTAAGCATTGTTTTTGTTCGGTTTTTGAAATGGATGGATGGATTCATACAAAATCATTAATTCACGATGTACATAGTAAAGATTAACTGCAACACAAATTTGAATGAAAATTTGGCATTGCAACATGAACACACCATTATTTCAAATGCACATTTTTGGTATTACAACATGGTCACCTAATTAACAAATTAGTTGCATGATAAAAATGGTCAAATTACCATGGTGTAAATTCCTAAAATGATATCAAATTACCATGGTGTAAAATTCTATTACAAACATATAATCCAACTCATTGCAGGCATGTTGGTGTGAATGGGAAACTCCATGGTTTATCATGTACTAAAGACTAATGGTTGTTTCTATGTCTCTTTATCTTCCCAAAATCCATATACTTATGTATAAACATACAACAAATGCATAATTTTGTATACTTCCAATATATTTTTTATTCATCATTTTCAAATGGTAAGAGGTTTTATTTTGTATACTTCCCATATATTATTTATTCATCATTTTCAAATGGTAACAGGTTTCAACTTGTTGTTGAAAGTTCCAGAATCTTCTTTTTTGCAAGGCCTTCACAAGCCCTAATTTATATTGAAAGTGCCAACTTACTAAATTTGATACTCACAAAGAATCAAGTAAAATGAGAAATTGAACCATCTGAAAATGCTACATCCTATCAAAACAAATTGCAATACTCAAAATATATACACAATACAAGTACTAGGAGATAGTCTCACTATAGAAATGACTCAACCTAAACTCCATTATTCTTTCTTAAATATCCTTCTTGTATTCATGTGTGTTTTCCCACCAAAGCAATGCCCTCCAAACCACCATGTAATTAGATTATTCCAATGATGTTTTCTTGTTTTATTTGTTGTGAATCATCCCAAACAACATTAACTGTCAATGAAAACCTTGGCCAAAATTACTCCCATAAATACATGCTTTAAATAGGAAATTAGCAATAGGAGTTTTAGAATCTTGCATTTAAATATATCATGACAATTAATGGTGCTTTTAAATAATATATCACATGTTATGTTGTACTTGGTCATAGTGTTTCTTAGATGTGCAATGCAACATAAAAAAATTGTGGTTATGTAATTTAATTTAGATATTGATGTTAACTTAAGGTTAATTTATTGGCCCCCGGATGGGGTGCCACATTGATAGGATGAAGATCAATGCTTTTAATAATCCCTCCTCCGCTCTCACCTTCATTTATTGAATGGAGGATAGCATTCAAAGCACTTATGGGCAGGTTTGAAAATTCCCTCGCATAGGTTTAATGGAGCTCTCAGTGCACCATGGAAGATGGACGATGATGGGTACGGGAGGCATGTGCAAGGTCACTTCATCTCCCTTGGTGCCTCTCCATTTCCTTTGGGTATGTTATGGTTCCTCCCACTCGGCTCAACTATTTCATTTGGGCTTTGCTCCTGTCATTTACCTCGCTCTGAGATTTCTCAAGCCAAGTCCATTCTGGTTTTCCCTCACTACCATGCCACAGGAGCGTGATAAGCCTAAGAGGGAGCCTTCATGGTATATCTATGTAGCTAGGTAGTGTCGCATTCGCAGGCTTGAACAGAATTATTCGATGTCTCTGATTTTTTGTGATAGGGAGAAAAATTCACCTCCAATGGCCTATGCAGAGGAGGAAATTCTAGAAGAGCCAATTATGGTTCCATCAGATTCCATTCTCTACACAGTCCCAGACTCCCAAGACCCGCCTAGCACCAGTCACTCTGCCCCTGCTACAACTTGTGTAATGGAAGGGGCAACTTGTATAATTCAGGAAGATATTTCATTGGCCCACTTCCCAATAGAGCCTCTACCGCTGTCCTCAGATCTAGTCCGAGACTTGCCATCCACTTGCCTCCTTGTGCTAGAACATCTGGAGCTCATGTTCGAGATGCGAAGGGATATGACAGAACAAATTCACATGCATACTTTACTCAAAAATAGACTCGACATTCTTTTTGAAGCGCTCTCAAGCTCACAAAGTTAGCAATGATGCCCAACCTACGCACAACCATACGTCTTCACTCCTCAAGGTGGAACTCTGGGAAGCACAGGTTTTAATGGTTCTTTTGATGTTTAATCCTTTCATCTCTCTGCAATTCTTTTGCAAAAAAAATAGAGAATTTTCCATACTCCTGTTCAGAATTCTTGCTACATGTTCAAATAGTTCTAGTCACCATACTCCATACTCCATACTCCTTGTTACCATACTACCTTTCCACCTGTTCTGGTTTACAAAATTTTGGCAGAACAAGTGGGGGATTTTTCTTTTTTGTCATGATATAGCTAGAACAAAAGGGTTCCATGTATTCTCTTTTCCACTTGTCTGGAAGAACAGGTGGCAGCTCTACAAACATGACTTTGTTATGTATGATTATAGCATTTTTTTGAGGAATTAAATATTTTTTGTTACAAAAACAAAGGTTAAGTTATTGGTTTATGGGATTGCGAAGAATATAATATGTAAAAATGATAAAGAAAATGTGAAAGAATCATTGCAAGGAATAAATAAACAAAAGAAAACGAAGGGAAATAAATTTGGAAAGCACCAGCCCAATGAGATGGGGAAAAATGAAGAAGCTCAAGAAGAAGGAGGTTTCTTGACCTAGACACATTGCTCTGGAGACACACTTATAACATTTTAAGGCCACAAAGAAATGTGTTATGGGTGTCATGCCATGGGAGTCATTAGGTCTATGACACCTCATGGGTCTATCATGTGAGCTTGGAATTAACTAGCCATTGGGAATCTTCCTACTAATATTAGAGGGTTGGAAGTAAAAGGTAATCGACCTAGTGCATGTTAGGTTGGGGCACTTGCCTCTAATAAGTCATCAATAAAGGTCAATCGTCTCTAAGGAAGAGAGATAAGCATCTTTGATCTTCATAATCCATGAGTGTCAAGAGAGAACCAAGTGAATCTCTAATGAGACAAAACAATCTTCCTATAATCTCATAGTAGGGAGAGTATCTAAATACAAAATGATCCTAAGTCTTAGGCTATAAGGAGAATATATAGGAAATGTAGTTCTTTCTAAGGATATGGTGATTTGTATCAATGTGAAGCTAAAAGGAACAAATTTTGAGCTAAACGAGAAAGACCCTCATGTTACAAGGTAACTAGAGTTTGTTGTACCCTTGAGGTTGGATGAGCCCATTTCTATGCTGGAGATATCAGTCTAAGTAGTGGTCAAGTTTGCAAGAAATTCATTTTCTGGGTTCACACCATGTGGATTGATGGTAGTCTCAATAACTCTTAGTACAGATACACTTAGAGAGATCAAAAGCATCCACTAAAAATCTATGGTGGGTTTGTCTATCAAATATATCAAGGTTAATTAGGTAAGCAATGAAGAAACTCTCTCATTAAAACATGAATCGATAAAGGACTTTAGATAAAGATAGAGATATCTAAGAATACCACTTTGTGAGTTTCCCATTCATGTGAGCCTATATATGGTCATCACTACATGAAATATCACTAAAACAATTGGTGGGTTTGTGCCAATTTTTCATGGGGTCTTCACTTAGTGAACCTATGACATAGAACATCCAATCATGGGATATTAAAGAGTACTTCTAATTTCATTAGATATTGATAAATACCTCCCAAAATCCTTTTGTTGAACCCCCCTCCCAATGCATCTTTCCAATAGTTAAAAACCCTATTTTTACTAGATATCCCCTATTTTTACTAGATACCCCTTTTTATACCCCCTTGATACCTACAAGACCCCTCATACCCGACATCCACCCCTCCTCTCAGAAAACTACAATACATCGAATCTATTTTTCACAATTTAAACCCCCCATTTATTAATGAATGTGATAAGATATTGGTCAACAAGGTGAAGTCCCTGCCCAAATTATACAAGAATGGTAGTGCAAGGGACTGATCTCTCAATGGCATGAAAATGTTTTGATAACATTGTGACAAGCACTCTCTTTATCTTGTTTTTTCCTACTCCCCCAAGGTATGCTTCCCAAACCTCACACCCATACAAGAGAGAAGACGTGACCAAAGAGTGAAAGGGTCATATCTTCAATCAAATGTCCTTCATGAAACTAAAGATGAAACCATTGTTTTTCAAGGGTGGTAAGAGTGGTATATCTCTTTCTTAGTTTATCCTCTCTTTCTAGAGCCAAGCTAAAGCATGGCATGGAGAAGAGGATCCCCGAATATACATATGAAGAGACTACCTCAACCCTCTCACCTTTATAAGTGAGAATCACATTGCTAGCCTTCATTTAGGAGATGTTAATGGCTATGAACTTTGTTTTCCCCATATTACCCTAAAATGATGAGTGTCACAAAAGAAACCATGATATTGAGTTGAATCTATAACCCCTTCACTAAGTGGAACATGATGATAAAGTCATTTTCCAATAGAAGTATAACAATAGAGACTCTGAATACTAAGAAACCATATATACCACGTAATGAATCTGATATAATTTCCTCTAATTTATCAATGTAGAGTTCAAAAAGTGTAGGAGAAAATGGAAAACCTTGTTTAACTCTTATTCCTCCTTTCTCTCATTAATGCTTGTTCGTATCGTTAAACAATCATCTTGTAAAATGTCTATCAAAAGTGAGACCATCAAGGTTGAAAGACTCAAAACCTAACAAATGTCTAGGGAGTATATCAAATACCTTGTGTAATTTTACAAGGCGAATGGACATTTAACCACTTATAACAAATTGTGGCCCTAGAGATGTTTTATAGAAAACAATATCCAGATGTGGTGGTGGTTATGAGTGAAAATACTTTTTCTCATGAGTGAAATAATCACCGAAATATGAGAAAATGGTTTGTATCGATTTCATTGAAGGCAACCACTATTTCTCACCCATATATTACTAAACACTTATTCTGCATCTTCGTTGGAGGACATTTTTTGTACCACATCTAATCTCAATCGAGTCAACTTTTAGAAACTGTTTTATTTCATTTGCTGTGAATTTCAGGAATAATTTATGTGCGACTGTCGACAATACGCCATCATTGGTAGTTTGATTTTTATTGTCATTTTCCATGACAGGTCCATGAATGGATAATAGTTTTATCATGTGCTTCATTAATGGCGTCAAAGCCGTTCTTTTAAATCCAAGGGAGACACATACCCATTAAAGTATTTCTACAAGTAGATGTTCGTATTTCCTTTATTCCATTGAATCAAGAATTTTATGAGCAATTGCGTTGAAATATTTTTCCTTTCTCAATCTTCTCTCTTCTCAACGATTTGTCTACTTGAAAAATGTGTATGGGCTTTGCTGTTATCCTCTTCAAATAGTAGGTAGGTTTAGCTACAACTATCTGTTCAGTGATTAAATAACATTTATTCAGCATTACAAATCTCCAAACTTGTAATGGGGTGAATCCATGAACGTAGGTGACACTTTTTGACAAGGAATAATATGAAAAAAGTGTTTTCCATACCTTGATTTAGGTAATTTTAAGCACTAGATCCCTGATATTTGATTGAGGTAATTTTAAGCACTAGATTCCTGATCTTTGATTGAGGTAATTTTAAGCACTAGATCCCTGATCGAGTGCTTAAGTAACTCTTCATCAAGATGTTAGATAGTGTTAAGTAAACCCTCAATTGAGTTATAGTTTTGAAAAAACGTCAATCCAGGTGTTAGATAGAGTCAAGTAAAACCTCAATTGAGCTATATGGTTTAATAAAGGTTTACCTGGATTAAGTGCTTAAGTAAACCCTTGATTGATGATTCTTGACAAACCCTCCATAAGATGTAGATAGGGTTAAGTAAACCCTCATTTGACCTATAGAGGATGTAACCTTGGGATTATGTGGGAAGAGCTCCTATTTTGGTTGACAATATTGTACATGAATTGTCCTTGGAGAAACATTGTGTAAGACCCTTTCCTAGAGCTGCAGTTCACCTTGGATAGTGGATGGCCTTGGCCCATGGCAAGACATACTTCATATGAGTTGGGCACCTTGGCCCATTGGCAAGGTGCACTGCAAATGAACTTGGGAGGTGCACTGCAAACGAACTTGGGTGAACCTATGGATAGGAAGGGTGCACCATTGTAGACGGACTTGAGCGACAAACAAAACGATTGAATGACCTCGTTTGGCTCGAGATGACCTTGAAGATGGGACGAACTAGGTGGACAGACCATAACTTAACTCTATTGTTGATTCCATCCATCCAACGTATATGGAACAAATTCAACCATTGATTCCATTGACTTTGGTCCATGCTCGTCGGATGGATGAAATCTGTAATCTAGATAAGGATTATTAGTAGAGAGGACCATTATGCAGGTTCGAGATGACCTTACAAATGGAACGACCTGGGTAGACAGGACCATTGGGCAGGTTCGATATGACCTTGCAGATGGGATGACCTGGGTGGACTCGAGATGACCTTGCAGAAGGGATGACCTTGGTGGACAGGACCACTGGGTGGGGTCTAGATGAATTAGGTGGAACCAATGCTAGACTAAACGATTTGATGGACGATTAGCTTGAGGTGAACTTGGGTCCAGTTAATACGACACTACTTTCTAAGTGTGTGGCAAGACTCATATAAGTATGTGAACAACATTGAGATGAGGCATAAAGGAAGGAAGGAAGGAGTAAAGTGGCTAGTGAAGACATGGGGAAAAAATAAATGAAAAACTATGCAAAAGCAAAGTTTAAACCAACAGGAAGGAGTATATTTGAAGCAATGGGCTCTCTGTTGGTCCAGTTTAATTAGCCACTTCGATAGAAAAAGGTCATAGTGTTTACAGGGTCAAATCTGGCACCCATGCAGTTTCCCTAGTCTCGAATATTCCAATATTTAATTTATATACATATCGATGACCCATAGCTTGACTTTGTGGAGGCCATCCCTACGTTGTAAGCCAAAGTCCTCATGTCGCAAATTGTTTTCAAAATCTTGGTGGTGATACATCTAGTCGTATTTTTATCGGCCTTAAATTTCGATCGGTTTTTTAATGATTTGGATCGAATTAAACAAAAGGACGAGTCTAAATGTTCTATTATTTTATTTTTATTTTTTTCAATTTCATAAGAATTTGGTTATAAAATATTGGTTGAAAATGAATTGGTTATAATAAAATAGTTGAAATTGATTTGAATTTTTAATTGCAAAATGAATTCACCGTCACCGTCCTAAAACTCTTATTATATCTGGATTTTGCAATATCAACAATAACAATTAAAATCTATAATTTTAATAATTTTTATCCAAATTTTAGATAAAAAAGTTAAAAACATAACCATAATAATTCTAAATCTAACATTTTTAGAATACTCATTAAATCAAATTTGACAGATATTATTTTACCTACAAATCTTGAATCACGATGAAACCCTGAGTACGTTTGAAATTATGTCAAATTTATAACTTCAAAAAACATCCATTTATTAAAATATTAACTCACTTACTATAAACGAAACCATGCATTAATAACAAACTCAACTAATTAACATCCATGATTTGCCTCATCCTCGACCCAATTCTCGCAACACCTCCAAACACTTTGCCCCATACACCCTGCATTCCTAAACACCCAGTGCACGTCACGATGACCTAATACAATGACATCACTGTCCTTTTCCACTACATCTTCCCCTAAAAGGATGGACCAAGGACAACAGAGTACGACAACTGGTTCTAATTCAATTCAGTATGCCAAGTTAATAATGATGTAATTTTTCCTATTGTAGAAATGTCTACTGAAGGCACAAGTAAACGTATTACAAAACATACTCGTTCTCTGACAACATGTGAGAGGAGAAACAAACTTCATCATTTACGGTATCAACAAAAAAAATGCAATAAATGAACGTAGAAGAACTTTGTATCATACAAGAACCACTCAATATAATATTGAAAATGATTTTCTCGATAGTTGTAAGTATCGAAGTTTGGATGCTATCATGCAAACAACAATTCCTCTTGATGTTTCTTTCCAACAGTCTTTTCATACTCAAAATATTTCTTATGTTCCACAATCTCCTAACAACATTGTTTTAATTGCAGAAACTTCTCTTATTTTGAAAGATCATCATGTTCAAAACCTAGCTTCAAATGACAACCCTCAGTCTTCTACAAATGGAAATCCTAGATTGCAGTATGAAGGAAGGGTGGAAAACCTTCATGCTAGAGTTACTGAAGACATTCAACATATAGTGCGATCTGAATTTGTGGGTGACAGTAATATTCTTGCCAATTTGGTTGATAATTTGCAACCTTTGGTTGCTGGTATTGGATCTGTGTCTCCTCTCCCTCATTTTCCAGTAAATATTCTCCCACCAACAGAACCAGTTAGAACTATTTGACTTGGAACAACTAAGGTATTCCAACACCATCATTCATTGTTACTGTTAGTGTCGGAAGTCACTCCTGGATTGCTTGCAGGAGCAGAGCCTGACACCCATCAGTTTAATGTCACGATTTATTTATAAAGGGATGATCAAATGGAGATAAAGGCTCGAGGAGATATCACTCTAACTCGGGGACTGGATCTGGTACGTAAAGAACAAAGGAGGTCTGGAATCCTAACTTCAGCCAGTGGGTTGATTAAAAGATGAGCAGGTGGAAGACTTAGTAAGAAAGGTGAACAAACAACTTTAGGCAACAGGCTTTCGACAGTTTGCAGAAGAAAGACTCTGAATGCAAGATCCGCTTGGTTCAGGGTCTCAAGAAACTGAAAGGGGACTTGACTGGATCCTCCAACTCCAAGTCACTCAGCGCTGGGAAATTCACAAGAACTGATTAGAGACAGCGCAACTATTACAGTGATCCATTACAACATCATCCTATAACAGCTACAACTTGACTGGATCCTCCAATTCCAAGCTGCTCTAACACAGTATAACAAAGATGTAAAGAAACTGGCATTCATAAGGCAAGAAGTCTCATAAGTCTATAAATAACCAGAAAATAGTGCTTCATTAAAGTTTACAACTGAGAGCTCTGCTCAACCATCGATCATTACAAAATGGAAAAAATGCCTACATATACTCTTCCCTTCCTTTCGCCCAGCAGAGGCGTCTCAGAACTTTCAATGGATGGCGTCGCCTCAATCAAATATGGCCTGCATTGCTCTGTCATACGCTACCTTAATTCGGCATGGCCCGCGCCAAAGGTAACTGAACCCTTTGAATGTTGACTTGGCGTGTGTAGGTTCTTTTGGCGAATTGAAGACTCGGCATGGATTTCCTGAAGAGAACTGGTACAGGGGACCCTCCCAGGTAAACTCCAGTCGGGACCTCCATACTCTGCAATAAATGGGTGACGCGAGGTTTCATCCGCCCTCTCTTTTCTTCATTAATCTCCAGCAGGTACTGGGATTTAGCCCATGTCGAATCGGCATCTGGTACATCGTTGTGTCTTCCCTCTGCGATTTAGTTCGACGCTTCGGGGCCCAAGTGGCCAAATGACAAACATAAACAACCCTTCCCCAGGCCTCCTTCTTGATGACCAGGCGCCAAAACCATAGGCCCGATTCTGGGCGCCATCGTAAATTCGGGGTTCAGGATTTCCCCATTGGTAAATCAGCACTTGCATTGTTGTGATCCACTGTCCTCACGGATCCCCGACTCCCGATATGCCGATGCCACTTGGCGTTGTCTCCCTACAAGGATTGACCTTCCGACACCTGTCCCCTACTACGGTCCTTAACTCCGTCGGGAAATCGCGTATCGGGATATCACGATTCCCGTTGTCATGTGCATGGGACTTTCAGTTCCCCGATCCCTGATTCTGCGGGATCTCTCGCCACGTGTCCCTGTTGACGGACGGTTCTGATCCAGTCGGGAAATCGCGGATCGCGATTCCTACATGTAAGAGTTTCTTGCCTCCAGAAACTGCGATTCTCCGATGAACTGGACCCCGACTCTCCTCCTGATGTCTGACGCGTGTCCTGCCAAGATCAACGGCTAGGACCTCCATCGGTATCTCGAGACTCAAAAGGTCTCAGTCCTCTTACCCTTTGAAACCCCGATGACTCTAATATTCCGATGACTCCCCCGGGACTCCTCCTCTGCACACTAGGGCTTAACCCTGGCGCAACTTCTCGGGATCTAACGGCTGACAGGATTTCGTCGATCTCCTCTGTAAGATTCTGACCGTCGATTTCTCCCTCCTACTGTACCTTTGTGCCCCGATACCACAATTGTTACTAACATTAGGCTCCATGGGGGATAGAGTCGTCCCTGTGATGCTCTAAGGACTCATTCTGCAGCTTCAGTGCCTTGCTATTGGGCTATGGAGTCAAACTCGAAACAACTTGCTGAAAATACATGCTGATAAGTAAAAACGAACAAAATAAACATACATGCTCAAAGGAGCTTATTTATGTACAGCCTAATACTAATATACTTTGTACATGAGGCTAGGTGAAAGCAAATTTCCACCACAGCCAATCAAGTAACTTCCTGAAGGGAAGCTCTTTCCTTCTGTCAATGATCACAAACAGTTGATGTAACCATGACAGCAGAATGGTTACACTCTTCAACTTCTCCTTATAAGATGAAGTTGAGATGGGATATGGAGGCTCCAAAGCATAAGGGAAATGCCACTCCATGTATTTGCTGACAGGGTCATTGAATAAGTGGCCAATTCTAGGAAATTGGCGACAGACAGCCTCTTCTGCTACACAGTTGTTCACACACGGTCGAATGTCTCTGATATCCTCAGGCGGGTGAATAACTGAAAAGGGATCGTTGATCTCAGGTGGTGGCTGCTCACTGACTGGCTCTGAACAAAGATCAGACTGCCCCTCTGGTTCTTTTTCCTCTTCTTGTTGGCTCTCCTCCAGGTCCGATTCATATTCATCATAAATAGGGACCATGGGGTGATTCTGCTTGCTGACTGGCTCTTCAGTATGTTTATAGTGATCGAATGTAGGATAAGCATGCTGCTCATCATCACTATAATATTCATCAAAAAGGGGCTGACCCTGATCTCTATGATCCTTCTCCAGAATGGTGATCCCGTCAAAAATATATGTTTCAGGGATAGTGGGACCCACTCCTTCTGGTTGCTCATACATAATCTTCTTCTCTTTAATCTCAGGCAGTGGCTGCTTGCTGACTGGCTCTGGAATGAAATATGTGCTCGGCTGCTCTTCTGGTTCTTCCTTATCTTCTGAACAGGGAACGGTCTCTCGATCCTCCCTTTCAATCCCAAATGTAAATACATCATGGGAAATCTCGTGAAGGAAGAAAAAACAATCCTCTTCCACAATGGCTTCTTCGTTTAATTTTGAGACAACAGGCTCATCGAGGGCAGATGCCAACGCATCTAAGAAATCTTTAATAATCTCTTCAAAAGAGTTGCTCAGAGCATCTACCATGAAGACTGGAAAATCCTCTTCGCTGCCTTCAGAGTGCACAAGTGGACGGAGGACAGATGCAGGTCGGCCAATGCCAGACGACACCTGCCCACAAACAGGCTCTGGACAGGAGATGAGTTGTCTACCTTCCTCTTTATGCAAATCTTCCTGCTTATGAGTCCACCTGCTAGTCCTGATGTTTTCTTCAACCTCTATAGAATCCTCAAACAGATGTATCAATGATGAGGATTTCCTCTCTCTTAGGAGGAAGACAAGCTCTAGATGTTGAGCCATGATATAGTATACCATAGCAGCAGTCTATGTGGGTCTGATCTCTACAGGCATGCTATGATAAGCACTAAAAAATCTTATGTTGAAAATAACCAAGGCTTCATCTTCCCCTCTCCTCAAGGAGTTAAACTCGAACCAATATTGATCAAGGGACTTGTTCTCACCCCAACCTTTTAAAAAATCATGGTATAGTTCGGTCCAGGAACCAATAGAACTGGTCTCTAGACATCTAAACCACACTGCAACATCTCCAGACAGGGAACATGAGAACATCCTCATGACAACATCCTCGTGACTGATCTCAAACTGATCAATAAGGGTCTCAAAGGCCTCCATATGCTTCTCAATTGTAACATGACCTTCCCCAGAAAATCGAGGAAGATACTCAAAGAAATCATGAGGATAAGGGTTAAGGTGATATGGCAGCCACAGAGGTTTAAACAACCTACTTCTGATTTTGACTTGAAAAGTGGTGGGTTGATCATGGGATTCAACGAGAGGGTGAGAGGGCTCAGTAGGAAAAACAGGGGGTAACAAGTCCTGAGAAGACTGTGAATTATCCTCAACCTCCTCGGGACTACAAGGGAATTCGACTCAAAGAGGAGGTGTGATACAGATTTCATCTTTAAGGATAGGCAGAGGCGAAGGAACAATATCAGTATCTACAACACAAGAAGAGGGTATGCTTTCTTCTTCCAAGGCTGAGTGGATAAGAGGATGCTCAGGGACATTAGAATGTACAAAGCAGAGGAAAAAATTCTCTATAAATGAAGGGAAAGAGAAGAATGAGCTGATAAAGAAATACAGAACTTCATGTAGTAAGCTCATAAACTGATACTTAGTCTTTCCCTTCGACATGGACTTCCTTCTGTCAACAGAATCCCCTCCGGTGGAGTCTTTAAATGTGGAGTCGCCAGGTGAATGCTATTTATAACGAGTGTGTCCAATCTTTGTTCACCATCAAAGACTGGAACTGAGCTTTGTGTCTCCTAAGTGCTACCAGGTGTAGCCAGAGGCACTGCAACAGAGGAATTACCAGGTGTAATGACCTCAGAGGAGTCACCAGGTGCAAGTGCAATCTTCAAAGGTTATAATATCTGATGCACCCTTAGAGTCAGAAGCTCGTTGTCGTTCTACCCAGGGAAAATCTTCAACTTCGTCCCCGACAACGGCGCCAGAAATGTTAGCGTCGGAAGTCACTCCTGGATTGCTTGCAGGAGCAGAGACCGACACCCATCAGTTTAATGTCACGATTTATTTATAAATGGATGATCAAATGGAGATAAAGGCTCGACGAGATATCACTCTAACTCAGGGACTGGATCTGGTACGTAAAGAACAAAGGAGGTCTGGAATCCTAACTTCAGCCAGTGGGTTGATTAAAAGATGAGAAGGTGGAAGACTTAGTAAGAAAGGTGAACAAACAACTTTAGGCAACAGGCTTTCAGCAGTTTGCAGAAGAAAGACTCTGAATGCAAGATCCGCTTGGTTCAGGGTCTCAAGAAACTGAAAGGGGACTTGACTGGATCCTCCAACTCCAAGTCACTCAGCGCTGGGAAATTCACAAGAACTGATTAGAGACAGCGCAACTATTACAATGATCCATTACAACATCATCCTATAACAGCTACAACTCGACTGGATCCTCCAATTCCAAGCTGCTCTAACACAGTATAACAAAGATGTAAAGAAAATGGCATTCATAAGGCAAGAAGTCTCAGAAGTCTATAAATAACCAGAAAACAGTGCTTCATTAAAGTTTACAACCGGGAGCTCTGCTCAACCATCGATCATTACAAAATGGCAAAAATGCCTACATATACTCTTCCCTTGCTTTCGCCCAGCAGAGGTGTCTCAGAACTTTCAATGGATGGCGTCGCCTCAATCAAATCTGGCCTGCATTGCTCTGTCATATGCTACCTTAATTCAGCATGGCCCGCGCCAGAGGTAGCTGAACCCTTTGAATGTTGACTTGAAGTGTGTAGGTTCTTCTGGCGAATTGAAGACTCGGCATGGCTTTCCTGAAGAGAACTGGTACAGGGGACCCTCCCGGGTAAACTCCAGCCGGGACCTCCATACTCTGCAATAAATGGGTGACGCGAGGTTTCAGTCGCCCTCTCTTTTCTTCATTAATCTCCAGCAGGTACTGGGATTTAGCCCACGTCGAATCGGCATCTGGTACATCGTTGTGTCTTCCCTCTGCGATTTAGTTCAACGCTTCAGGGCCCGAGTGGCCAAATGACAAACATAAACACCCCTTCCCCAGGCCTCCTTATTGATGACCAGGCGCCAAAACCATAGGCCCGATTTTGGGCGCCATTGAAAATTCAGGGTTTGGGATTTCCTCGTCGGGAAATCGGCACTTGCACTGTTGTGATCCACTGTCCTCACGGATCCCCGACTCTCGATATGTCGATGCCACTTGGCGTTGTCTCCCTACAAGGATTGACCTCCCGACACCTGTCCCCTACTACGGACCTTAACTCCGTCGGGAAATCGCGTATCGGGATATCGCGATTCCCATTGTCATGTGCACGGGACTTTCAGTTCCCCGATCCCCGATTCTGCGGGATCTCTCACCATGTGTCCCTGCTGACGGACAGTTCTGATCCAATCGGGAAATCGCGGATCGCGATTCCTACATGTAAGAGTTTCTTGCCTCCGGAAACTCCGATTCTCCGATGAACTGGACCCCGACTCTCCTCCTAATGTCTGACGCATGTCCTGCCAAGATCAACGGCTAGGACCTCCATCAGTATTTTGAGACTCGAAAGGTCTCAGTCCTCTTACCCTTTGAAACCCCGATGACTCTAATATTCCGATGACTCCCCCGGGACTCCTCCTCTGCACACTAGGGCTTAACCTCGACGCAACTTCTCGAGATCTAACGGCTAACGGGATTTCGTCGATCTCCTCTGTAAGATTCTGACCATCGATTTCTCCCTCCTGTTGTACCTTTGTGCCCCGATACCACAATTGTTACTAACAGTTACTATTCTGCAACTAGATATGTTATATAGATTACTAAAATAACATTTTATCTTCTCCTTATTAGAAGGACACAAACCGTTCCAATATAGGTATATAACTGAACGACCAATATATTCCAACAACACATGTTGGAAGTCAAGGGGATCCTTCTCATAACCTTGGTCCAATTCATCCAAGACCATCTAATTGGAAATATAATGTAAATGTTCATCATTTGCTTTCCTTTTTTACATTTTTTCTTCTCATGCAAGGTAGTAAGTTGGAAATTAAAGTTTGATATTTTTTATGACTATGACACCATTCAATGCAATCCATAAATTCATGGGAAAGAAATGTTGGAAGTAATGCAACCATTCCTCTTGCCCAAAATTTGGGTAGGGCCTCCGAAATTGGTCTTGATGATGCTATGTTGTCTATAGTTCATATCTCCTTAGTTTTAATCACAATAACTACCTTCACAACTTGGTGCTCATCGGGAGGTAGAGAAGCCAAGCTACTCTTTAGTTGGGCAACCTCAGCCACTGCCATTAATAGAAGTTAATTATGGGAGACTTTGCAAATGGTTTCACAAGGTAAATTTGTATTCAACCACCCCCGAAAAATCCTTCAATCTATTTAGGTTGTCTCGGATGGTTTCTTTGGTTGTTGCAACCTTCTTTTCCAGATATGTCTCCTTCGACGCTAGTTGTTGAATCCGCGCGTGGAGTGTTGTATTTTGAGATTCCAAGAGATGAATGTGCTTGGTAACCACTTTGAGTTTATGTGGTATCGGGATCTATGGTTTTACTTGCTCATGATTACAAACCCGTGAATACGATTCTTCAAAGCTAGTGAAGACTTTGACATGATTAGCTAGAGCGGCTTCATACTGGGCCGCAATTTATGTATGAGCGGTAACCTCAGCAAAATGTAAGGTATAGAGATATTTTTTAGGAAACTTCAATTTATTTTCACACCTGTGATTCCTTCAGCAAATGGGACCTAGTGTCCACATGACTTGAGAGTTCCTGGTCCAACTGAAGGTGCAGTTGGGCTTGCTCTCGGGCAAGAGTTTGGTTTCTCTCCCCGATCTCGTAGAGCATGGTAGTGACAAAACCATGTAGTTGGACAGTCGGGACCTGTGAAAGGTCGAACTTTGTCTTAGTCGAGTCAGAGAGGACCATGGCTGGCAGCCTGACACTCAAAATTATTCTTTGGCTCATTCTTAGATCTATGATAGACTGAGGGTCCTACGATGGAGATAGACATAGGGATTCAAAATTCCTTGCCATATCATTTTGGAAAAAAATTTGTCTGGATAAATGACTGCGAATCTCCTTCATCAGTTTGGCTACCTCTCGGCTAGCCTATGGTGTTGGAGAGACAGCCTCTAACTGCTTCATGGTATTCGTGCATCGATGTTTTCTTGAACCTTGACCAGAGTGGACCTTCAACCGGGAAGAAGGATTTGGGACCTTCTCATCGATGGGAGTTGCAAGTGGTGATGGTGGATGGTCCTCCTCTATGTTGGGGTCAAGGTCAATAGGGGGCAAGACCTGACCTTTAGAAGACTGTTTCTGTTTCCTGACTCCCTCATCCTCTACTTCAAACCCATTGCTACTCTGCATGCACTCCTATGAATGGGGTGACCCGTGGCCCTTGGAACCAAAATTTTGTATCTTAGAGATAATAGCCTTGTCTTGGCGTCAAGATGTAGCCGTGACCTGCCTTTGTTCCCGTGACTCCTTGGTTCTCACCTCAAACTAATTTTGGACCTTAGAGAAAGGAGGTTGGTAGTCAATCGACCACATTTCAAAACCATCCAGGATGTCTCTTTCCATAATGCAGAAGAGGATCTTGTCCTCTGTCTTTCCATTGGTTGTGCGAGGAGAAATTAAAACATTATGAAAATCACATTTAAAATCAAGATAATCGACATCCTTGTGATAAGTTTCTCTAGGATGTGGACCCTCTCATCAGAGGAAATGATTAATTTTGTGAACTAGTTTTGGAATTCTTTCGTAATTTCTTCCTGGACTTCAGGGGTCCTTTGAGTGTTGGAGAGTCAAGAACAGGGAGAAAACGAACAAAGGGGATCCCTCTGCATCTATTTCACGTCCTGGTAGTGGTTTCCACAACACCATACCCAATAGAAGAATGACCTAGCTATAATGAAACTCTTTTCCCATTCCTGATCATCTAGGCAGTCATCGATAAAATCATCCAACTCAGGAAGTTAATCATCTAGACTCTGACGAGCTTCTCTAGACTTGATCCTTGACAAATGATCTAGTCCAACATTATATTTCCCTACTTTGACAACTAATTCAAACTTGAATTCTTGAAAGAGCAGCAACCAATGACATATTCTCCCTCCCAAAACTAGCTTGTTGACCAAATACTTGAGCATAGAATGGTCAATGAAGAATTCAAAAGGGGTCCCCAAAAATTAATGGATAAAATTCTGCAAAGAATATACCATGGCAAGGCCCTCGCGCTCGGTCATTGTATAATTACTTTTGGAATCATACGATTTGTGATTGGAAAAGTAGACCAAATGATCAATATTCCCTTCTCCTGGCTACATAAGAACTTCTCCCAATGCAATAGAAAAAGTATATACATGAACATAAAATATCTTAGACCAATCGGGAAAAAGCAAAATCGGTGCAGTGACTAGTTTCTCCTTTATAGTGTCCAGGGCTTCTTGGCATTCCTGTGTCTAGATGTACTTGGTATCTTTGCATAGTAGCTTCTCCAAATGGGTTGAAATTTTTGCATAGCTCTGAATGAACAACCAGTAATATCCTGTATGAACTAATGGGGCGTGAAACCCATGAACCAAAGTGGGGGCCACCATATCTAGTATGGAGAAAATGTTAGCTTGGTTGACTAACAATCCATCCTTGCAAACTACATGCCCCAAAATTGTTCCAAAAGGCATACAGAAGATGCACTTCTTCAAATTCAGTGAAATCTGATCTTGCACTAGTGACATTTATCCAACATCAATCGAAGCGCTTGCATGTGCTCCTTTAGAAAATTGAACATTGTCTAGTTGTCCAAATAAACTTCAAGAAACTTGGGGATAAATTCCTTGAAGGTTGTGATCACGATCCTGTAAAAGACTGTGGGTGCATTTTTAAGTCAAAATGACATCATGGTATAAGAAAAGGAACCTCATTTTGTCACAAAGGTGGTTTTGGCTTGATATTTCTCCATGATCTAAACCTAATGATATCCCAAAAATCCATTTGTAAAAGAATAGGGAACAAATCGTGCACAGAGGCTACATTAAGGCTCTACAGGTCTGCACAGATTCGAATGCCACCTATTTTCTTTGGTTGCACCACCATGGGACTAATCCAATCTAAATCCTCCATAGGAACAATGATTCCAGCATCTAACATCTGATCCAACTCCTTGCACACCTTTTCTTTATATTTCAGATTTAATCGGTAAGGCCTCCTTTTGACCGGGTTGGCATCTGGCTTGAGCTAAATTTTCATAGCTCCCAAGGACCTTGCAATTCCTTTAATCTCTGATAAGATTTGGGGGAATAATTACTTGTATTCTTTGAGTAGATTGACGACCTGGGTGACAGTCTCCTTGCCCCTATAGTCTCCAATGATAGTCGTTTTGGGTGCTTCCTCAATTTCGATATTATGTTTCTTTGTCTTAATCGAACGACCATAGTCTGGCGCAACCATCTCTGCCGATTTTCCCTCCAGTGCATGTTCGCCCTCAAATTATTTGATTTGTATTCCTTTGGGGTCATCATCATCAATATTATCAATTTCTACCTTCCAACAATGGACAACCTCCTTCAATATTTCCATTGTTGATGATACGAGCATACCACTTTTGGCATGGCATCCTTCAATTGATGGTGAAAGATAAATTTTTTGATCCATAGGAGTTCCTCCCTTCAATTTAGATATTCTATTGTGAAAAAGAATGTTGAGAAAACATATGCACTTACATGAACCTAGTCTATCATTTTCCTCCTGATCTCCTCTTGAATATACCGGCTCCTTGGAACCATATCCATGGTATGAACGAATCGTTGGACCTAGTGGGTGTGAGGAATATTCTTGGCAGTCCAACACCTTTCACAATAGTGAATTTGATCCCGAGGATCTTCAGTTCCCTTATATCGATTAGCCAACTTGAAGTCAATGATTGGATGGAATCGAAGTTTTATCAATTCATCCACCTGTGCCTAGTTCTGTGTGTTTACGCGATGTATTTCAAACCAACACACAGGTTTTCCTCGTACTACGACATCCGTGATCTGAAACCTTAGATATTCTGGAACGGTCTTCTCGATTTGTACTGAAAATGTTTCTACCAACCTTGTCCCATCAAATCGTTGGGCATCACATAGCTTAGAGCTAATCCAACACATTGTTTTAGTAATCCTTGCACATCTTCAGGTAGACACTTCATACATCTTATGTTGCCACCTCTCCATGGCGTCTTTTGAATCAGTATCATATGACTTCACACTCCTCCAACTTATTTTCCTATCCATTGTGGGATTCACATAATATTCCCTATGCCCCATGATCTTTTAGATATTTTCAATAACAGAGCTCAATGCATCCTCACTTACCATATTTTTGTATTTGTCCCCTTCATTTGGATCCAAAGGTGTGATCACACAAAATATGTCGGTCTCAAATGACATTTGTCGCTTCTTCATATTCAACACAACATTATTGTCGAAGGCCTAATCAATTCCAAATAGGGCAGGGTATGGATCATAAACATCCATGATCTCTATCACTTCAAAATCATTCTTCGTCTTTACCCCCTCTATGATCACATTGACTTGCTCCAAATGACCAACATGGTATATTATTTATTTTCCAACCACAATTGAATGGGTGACCAAACCAAGTTTGGTTTACCCATCAATTCCCATGAATTCTTTGGCAGGATGTTCACGTCGGAATTCGGATCCAATATGACCCCATCCATTTCATAACTACCGAGTTAAATTGTCATATTGAAATCTCTTCCTGTGCGCTTATGTTTAATGACTTGGAACACATACCTTTCTAGTAGGGGGGATGATATAGATCTATATGTCCCTTCTTCCCCCATGCAAGTTGCTAACATTTGTGTCAACTTTCACACAACATCATGATCACTTAACAATCTTAAGCAACAACATAAGAAGTTACTTACTTGATCCTCAGTTTTTGTTTCATGACCCAGGTCACACAATTCTTATTCTTGTGTCATGCTCTTCAGCTCTTCATGTACATGTTTCGCTATTTCCCTTTGTTCAACACATTGCAACTCCTCTTGTCTGTGTGCTTCTTCAAGCGACCTTTGCATCACGCATTGTATTTTATCATGTACCCAAGCTTCCTCCAAATACTTCTGTGTGGCGCGCTGCAATTCTTTATTGACATGGACCTCTTCCAACAACCTTTGTGTTTCTCATTGTACCTCCTCATAGATCTTGGCCTCTTCAAGTGACCTTTGTGTCACATGTTGTAGTTATTCTCGTGCTCTTTCTTCCTCTATGGCCCTCTACATGTCGCATAGAAATTTCTTCTACTGAACAACATCAAACTTAGGAGGGGGTTATGTCTCCTTTCTTATATTCCCCTCCAGCCTTTGACCTGAGATTTCACCATGATCAAAGTCCATCCCTTTATTTTATCTGCCTTGGTTATCACCAGTACATAAACTTCATCATCCTTTTTCTAATTCCCATGTGACATTGCAGTCACCATGTTGCAATGTGCCTTCTTCTATTCTCACTTCTTCAACAAGTTGGGACAATCCTTCATGGCGTTCTTAGGGCTGTAGCAATACTCACATAGAGCACACAGTTTGGTACAAAATATCAACACATGGCCTATCTCACCATAGTTAAAATAAGTGGGGGATCTACCTCCAACTCCTCCATATCCTCGTCCCTGACCGTGCCCATATCCGCTTATGGGACCTCCTTGATATCCACCTCTCTCAACAGTTCCTCGATCACCACCCTTATGTTCCTCTTGAACTTGGAATACATCGTGGGTATGGTCTTGCATGAACTAGAGTGATCGACGTTTGGTCACATCGTGTCCCATGGAGTTGCAAAATTCACATAATGGAGTATGATGTGTCTTTTGATATTTCTCCAATGTTGGGTAGTGGGGTGGTAAATGGCCCCATTGCCTGTAAATTTCACACCATTCTATCCGAGGTTCAGCTGGAAATGGATTTAGTGCACCCATTACCATTCCGAGTGTAGGACACCTCTACAGTGCCCCTCTGATCGACACGTTGTACACCATACTTGCTCACGAATGAACTTTTCCTTTTCCATATCTTGAAATTGTATTGTCAAGTTGGCTAGCTAAGACTGTACCTGTGCCAAACCCATCGATGTCTCTCCTCCTCCTCATGTAACCTCCAAGAGCATCACAATCTCTACCACTTGTACTTGATGAGTCACCTTCTTCTATGTAAGTGAGACTCAAATATGGGGAAGTGACCCTGCAATGAACCATTCTCGATGTTGCACATATTGGATCTGGAACATCATCCTATCCAACAAGATATTGAACTGTTGGTCATAATCCCACATGGTTTCTCCCAGTTTCTACATAATCTATGTAATGCATCGAGCTTCTAGCTTAGGCTTATGGAATTCCTTAACCAAATCTCTCTTGATTTCCATAAGGGACCTCATCTATCTCGTCGGTGCAGTGGCCTTCTACTCCATGTACCATGTCAGGGATTTGTCCTTGAACGTGGTCTCCAATTGCTCAATATTTGATTCCTTGTCTATGATCCTCTTCACAAGTCATATTGCCTCACATGTGAACCAATGCTTCTCTGCATCATCTTTACCCATCCCATGGAACATGGGTAATCTTAGGGTAATATCTTGATTCGCCATCCTCAATCTCAATTTATGTCCTCCTAACTGACTCTTGGGTGTCGAGGATCTTGGTACTGATATTGTTCCTAGTGAAGTAGCATTGAATTCGTCTTCTTCTTCACTCGTTTCTTCTCTTGTTTCTTCTCCTACTCTTGCTTCTACTCCAATCATTGTGTATTTTATTGCTCTTTCTTCTTGGATACAAATGCGCAAGGGGGGTGGTTCAAAGGTAGGGTAACTCCATTTTATTCTAACATTTCTTGTGAGGGAACCCATAGAGTTTCCTACCTGCAGCTGCACATGAACATCCATGATTGCTAGCTCTTCTCCCTCTCCTCTCGGGGGTCCTTCATATTCCTTTCCTACCTCTTTGCCTCATATTCCTATGAAGTTTCAATAATCCAAAATAGCCAAGGGGTTCATAATTCATCTTTTGGGCCCCTACTACCACTGCCACTAGTATCTCCACTAAATACCCTACTCTAAACGTCGTGCCTCTTCATCGACCTATCCTCATCTATGCTCCTCTCTATCACAACACACTCTTCTGCACTTCCTTTTGGTGTGGTCTCCTTCCTCTTCATCTTGGGCCTTACCCCTCATCGCGCACCCATTGTTATCTTCCTTTTGCTTCTTTGTTCCACTCTCCTCCTTGAATCAACTCTTCTTGCATATATTTCGACTCTCTCTCTCTATCCATTTCTCTTTTGGGTCCATCCTATTCCTCACCTCATTTAAACAACTTATGGGTCCTCCTCAATGGATCCATCTCCTCTCTTACTCCCCCCCTATCTTTTCATCCCCCCCAGCCCCAGGGGAGTCTACTCAGTCATCCTATCAAGTTCCATGCACATCATCCCCTTCTCCATGAACAACATCTTTATCCAAGGTGGGATCTCTTCTAACAATCTTTTTTTAGGACCTTCCATGAAATTTCTTTCAACCTTGCTGAAAGAATTAATGTACTTGATAACAAACTTAATTATATACACTTCCTTCACCCGAGAAAAATAGAAATTAATGGCTCGAGTCCACTTGTTATCCAATGCATTCAACCTATCAATTGTGAACTAATCCAAGACCAATGGTTCTCGTGGCCTCAAAGTATCATTAGTAACAGTCTGCCTCTTCAACCATTCATACAATACATAGGGAAATTCAACAAAGAAAAATTCATGCATATCAGTATAGATATATTTATTCTTCAATCTCTCCATATTGGTATTCATACCTTTAGTTTCCCGCTGTTCAAACTCATCTTCCTCCACAGTCAACCAATCTTGAATTTCTTCTCGATATGGATATGGACTCATTCCTCGCTTTCATCATTAAATACAAAACCTTCATGTCCCTGCAATGTAACCATTTGTTGGCTCTTACTATGCTTGCACACATCCTTCTTAACGCTAGGGGGTTGAATACCCAGGGTTTTTCTAGAGTTGACCAACAAAAACCCCAAGGCATCTCCATATCAATCCTCAGCCAAAGACTAAAGAAGGTCTCACCCGATATGCCATGAGAATCACATAGACCATATGGTCTTATGTTGATGATCAAGGACTAATTACACATGAATCCATCTGGGATGGCATTCATTCAATCAATTGCAATCTACTTAATGACTAACAATATGTAACAAAAGAATATACATTCATTTGACACATGATCAACACATCATAAGATAAGAACCATTGCAACTTTATTATCTTCAGTCAACCATTCACATACTTACATTAAGCAACTCATCAATTGACAGAAACAGAGCCCTACGCTCTTATACATTTTCCCAGTATTACATTACATAGTTCCATGTGCTTTCTTTCAGACTCTCCAGATGTTACAGACCCGGACTCATAACTAGAGACATCACAAAACATAGGCTCAAAGTGAGCTCAAGGACATTGACAACAACCACATTGGCTAACCAGTTGGATAACTAAAATGACCAACTCTCTTTATGTTTCCATTTCTCCCTTTTGTTTGCTTCTCGGCTCTGACGCTTTGTCACTTTCAATTTTGCCCCACTCGCTCCTCAGACTACCAATCCTACATGCTTCTGTCACCCACATGCATTCCATGTAGCCTCTTTGGAGTTGTGGCAATCTTTACTACTTTTCCAACTCATATCCTTACTACTCAACAATCTCTCATGCTGCCTGAAGTAATCATTCACAGAGATTTACTGAAGTTTTGTTTATTGATTCCGACGTGCATATGATGTCTTATTAATTTTCGATGGGCATCAAAAAATTCAAACCGACGTGCATTGGAAAAAATTCAACTGGTGCAAGTTAGCAAAACTTGAACTTGCACAGACACACCTCTTGTCAGCTACTGTGCAACTACTTGAGTGCGTGCAAAAACTGGAATAGGCATGCACAACTTCGTTTGTGCGCATGCATGATCTTTACCCAAAATTTTGGGTTTCGACAGCATAAACAATGAGTATATCACATTAATTAACCTTGAGAAAATTATAAAGAGTTTCCTGCACAGGCACAACCACAATATTTCCAGACATAATCTCTGGCCTTGAGAAATGCCATTGCAACTTGGATGCAATCGCAAAATTCAAGAGGAAAGAAGAATCAGGAATGTTTCCATCAGAACGATGTGCAATCAATTGACATATATATATATCCAAAGCAAGATTGAATGAGTAAACTGACAAGTGAAGATATGGGAAAAAATAAACTGAAAATCTATACAAGAGGAAACCAATAGGAAGGAGTATTTTTTAAGCAATGGGCTCTTTGTTGGTCTAGCGTAAACAACCACTTGGGTAACAGATAGTCCACCTAATGTGTGTGATAGAAACAATTAGCAAAATGAATTATTAACAAGCAGTTATGCAGGTAGTTACAAAATTAAGATCACTAGAATCTTGACTATAACAATTATGTTAGTTCCAGAGTCAAATGAACCTGTTTTTTTTCCGTCCTATATAGGTATGCATTTTCATGATCAATTGATGGGGTGGTGAGATAGATTCATCTCACCTTGTGTTTGAATGTTGTCCATTGTCCCTTTGTTTTGGTATTAGATCTTGAGGGCATGTATGTTGCTAGATCATATGTTTTGTATAGAGGGACCGATTTCATGCAAATCGGAGACTAAGAGAATCTTTCCCTAGACACCATCCAAAGAAAGAGAAGTCCTAGCTCGATATGCTATGATATCAAAGTGATATGTTGCTCGCATCCCTGTACTCATGAGAAGAATACATGTTAGAGAAAAGTGTTTGTTGTCGATATGAGTCATTATAGGCACCATAATATTATAATGGAAGAAATATTCTTTTGGTTGAAAATCAGTTAAATTTGTTTAGGATCCGCAACTTGGAGTCTATTTAGTCTGTTTTAGATGAGCACTTCGTTAAAATTACCTGGACTCACAGAGTGCTATCAGATCTCTAAATTTGAACCTTGATACCTTGGTAGGGTATGAAACTTGTCTATCAAATACGTCAAAGATTTATAAGTCTTGAGATTTTTTCTAAAACAAAAATACCTCTGCATATCTTAAATAAAAAATACATCTCTAATATATTTAGAGGAGGAAATGATGTTTATGAAATAAATCAATGAAAAGATAAAAAAAAAATAATCCAAATGCATATTAATCTTGTCATAGTCTTCAAAAAGTTCCATTCTAATGATGGTGTTGTTTTCTTAAAAAAAAATACCTATAAATAAAATATTTCAAACATCCATAGTATTTTAATTTTAAATTATTTTAAAAAATACATTTGGAAAAATATATATATTTATACAATAAATAATTTTACTTTTCATGGCAAAAGAAACACTAAAACCAATTCACACATTGACTTGAAATTTTTAGAGATCAAATCCAATCTCTTATATGGTCAAAGTGGCATCTCTAAAAATCTATTATAAGTTTTTGAATAAGAGTAAAAAAAAATATGAATTCAATGTTGTTATGTTTGAAGGGGTTTTGATGTTGGTGATTAATATTTTTAATAAAAAATTCAAAATTTTATCATAAAATCTGTCTAACCACATAACATAGTATAAATGAACAATTCAATCTTTTGAAGAATGTAAGTTTATACATATTAAGAAAATAAAGAAATAACTAATGAATAGTTTATTAACTTGTTGATTAAGTCATATTTTTATAAAAAAAATTAAAAATATTAATATTAATGAACTACTTATCTTTAATTAAAAATATTTAATAAAAAAAAAACATCTATATAATCTTTTTTTTACATTAAATACAAAAAAATAATA
>ML786401.1:285509-315027 GCA_009831015.1 Picea engelmannii | reverse complement strand
CTCCCAATGAGAGCCAATGAAAGACCCAATTCCCAATTCGCTTCTCAATTTTTTGAACAAGCCATAACCAATATGAAGCTCTATAATCATTTGGTTTCAAGAAAAAACCAAGATATTTCATACCATGATCCAAGTGTGCAGATTGTATATCAAATAACACAACAATTTCCTTCAGTAATTCTTCTTCAATACCATTGTATAGAAAATGAGACTTTTGCAGTTTACTTCCATTCTTGAGGCTAAATAAAACATGGATAAGAGTTGTTTCAACTTAATCCAATCCACTAAGGAACCCTTACCCATAATCACCACATCATCTACAAAAAGAAGATGAGTAATTGAAATTCCTTTTGTGATTTTTATACCAGAAAAGTGACCTTCTACCTGACCCCTCCTTAACATCCTACTAAAACCTTCCACCACAAAAAGAAACAACAACGAAGAAAGAGGGAATCCTTGCCTCAAACCCCTATGGCCTTCAAAAAACATATTGGGGAATCATTAACCAACACAATATAATTTGCACTGGTGATGCATCCAATAATCCATGGTGCCACTTCCCATTTAAGCCCGATTTGAATCAACAACAATCTCAAATATGACCAACTAACTTTGTCATAGGCTTTTTTCAAGTCTAATTTCAGAAAATTGCTTTCATCTTTTTTTACTTGAATGAATGCATGCACTCGTGGGCTAATCCTACAACATCAAAGATTAGTTTGTCTTTTAAAAAACCAAATTGTTCTCCTAAAATGCATAATGCCAATTTATCCTTCAACCTAAGCAAAATTAGACAAATCAAGTGGTCGAAATTCATTGAAAGACATTAGGCTTGAATCCTTAGGGATTAAAGCCACACATGTAGCATTCAAAGATGCACTTACCATACCTGATATCATGGATTATTCTACCAATAGAAACAAATCTCAACCCCTTATGTCAAAATAATGGTGGAAAAGTTTATTTGTCCACCCATCAAGCCCGAGACTTTTGTCCCTGGCCATATGTAGCACCATTTTCCCCACTTCCCATAGCGTGATAGACCTCCCTAGATCCTCGCTTTCCTCTTCTGAAAAGAACCTTGGCACCTCCTTTACCACCTGTAATTGTTCTTGAATGTCTTCTTTCTCCTCAACCTTATAAATATTCTAGAAGAAATTTAAAGCAACTTCCTCTATATCTTCTTGAGAGGTTTTTGTCTCTCCTTCTGAATTTTTTATTTCCCAAATTATATTTATAACCCTGCATTGTTCAGTGAATTTGTGAAAAAATTTGGTATTTTTGTCACTGCCCTGTAGCCATATAGCCCTGCTTTTGAGGCACCAAGCCTCCTCCTCAATCCTAAGGATCACACTCCTGCGCAATTCATATGAAGAGATACGATCTTTGTCTTCTTTGGAAAAAAATTGGGAAGGACAACTGAAATAAATGTCCTCAATTTTCTATTTCAAATCACATAATTCAACCTCTAACTTCAGTCTTTTTTATTTTTTCCATTTTATAACAACTACTTTTAAACCTTTTAATTTGGCAACAAGGGTGTTCATTGCTAAAGGTTCCTGCCACTCCTCCATATACCTCCATTTAGACCTCAAAAGAAAATAAAAATCTGGTTCCAATAACCAAGCATGCTTAAACTTGAAAGGTGTTTTATGTTTGTTGGCATTGCCAACAATTTTTAAACACACGAGATTGTGATCTGTAAAATTTGCATTGAGAACCCAAGATCTAAACTTGCAAACTCCTTCCAGAAGATTTTCTGCCACTAGAAATATATCCAAACGTTTAGAAATACCTTTACAACCCAATCACCCATTCCTCCAAGTAGGTTTGAGCTGACAGGGAAAAACATCCACCAGACCTGCACTGGTAAACAACTGAGAGAAAACCCTGCTAATGGATCAATTATAGCTTTCTTCCCCCATAACTCCAAGGAAGACAAAGTTAGGTTTAGGTCCCCTCCAATAATTAAATCATCATCACTTAAGAAACCATAGTCAGCCAATAGTTGTCAGAAGACCACCCGATCACTATACGGGTCGTAGCAGTTTAATAGCTTCACCAAAGAGTTCACATCCTCAACTCTAACCTCCAACATAATCCCTACACGAGTACCAAAAGACTGCAAATTAGCCTTTGCAGGATTCCATCCCAAGATCAATCCTCCAGAAAGACCAATTGAATCTGTTGCACAACAATCCCAATTAGGGAAACATTTTAAAAATAAATCCTTCGCTCTATCACTGTCAACCACAGATTCCTGGAAAAAAATAATTTCAGGCCTAACTGAGACTATTAACCGTTTGGAAACTAACAATTTTGGGGCGCCCCCTACCCCACACAAGTTTAGTGATAAGATGATCATGACAAGCCCCCCATAGTGGGTGTCAGATATCTAAGTGCCCTTGGGGACGAGAGAATATCATGATGTGACGATGTTGAAGATATTGATTGATTTCTAGTAGCAAGTCTTTGACCAGCTTCAAAAGATGCCAAACTGCCTTCAATTGCTCCCACAAACTTATGTTTAGTTTTTTGGGAAGATTTCCTCCAGATGGTGACATTTGACCTATCCAATGAACCTTTTCCAACCTCTTTCCTACTAGAAACATGTAACGGAGTCCTGCCTAGCACCTCCTTGTATCAAAGGGGAGATGGTGATGGAGATCCTTCCCTACCCATGCACTAAGAGTTTCCATTCTCCTGTAAAGACTCGATAATCCCATAAGGGAGTTCTCGAACCACAACTCCACTTAGAGGGTATATTGAGGAATTATTCGACAATTGCCTTAAACCCTCACCAACATCAAAACCCAACAAACCCTCCTCATTCAAAGGGGATACAAAAGGGCTAAGGTGCCCATTCGAGATAGGTCAAACAAGAGAGGAAAGACTAGGAACTAGCCTACACTCCCCCTATAAAATCCCAGATGGGTTCTTCTCAAACTTCTTTAAAACCAAGTCCCAAAAGCACCCAAAAATATCAATTACGATCCAATCCTCATTCTTAACAAGATATGTCGTATCTTCCTCCAATAATGAATTAAAGAACGAAGGATAAAAAATTTGCATCTTACCTATAAATTAAGAGGGGTCAAATTTGGAGAAGTGTTCATTTTGTAATGTCCTACTTGAGGATGTGTAATATCCCCAAGGACGAGCCCTGTTGTAATCATGTTTATGAATTGTAAATCATGTTTTATATGTTGGTGAGCCAAGTTAATATAAGATGGTAAGGCTTATGAGTCTATTAGGCCAGAGAGCCTAAGTGTTAAGGCCAGGAGCCTGTTTTTGTATATGTAATTATGCAGAACATTAATAAAAATATAAACATCGCTGCATGCAGACTGACCACGATGAATTAGTGATGGGGGACTAAGATTCCACAGAGTGGGTAAGGGATTGGGGGCTGGAAGGTTGGAAAGAGAGGCTAAGTGTTGAGCCTAGGGGCTTAAGTCCTTGGGAATAATATTTTAATATTATTCCAAAAGCCATGTGAAATATATGTTTTGTCCTAAGTTCCTGGAGAGGAACGCATACTGATGGAGTGCATGCAGCTTCATGGGTGACATGTGTTGACCCAGGCACATGCAGTTAAAAACTGTAGAAGTCATCCATGGAGGGGGTCGCTCCTCATTCCATCATCCTTTGCATCTGATTTTGGATACCCTCACACAACTCTAAAAACTAGGAAACTGAGACGTCTTCCTGAAGACCAAAACATCATTTGTCTAATTCTGTTATTGGTTTGTGTTTGTTCTTGACATATCTATGCATCGTTGAGAGAACTGGTCAGGAGGGGAAAGTCGACTTGTGAGTTCAAGAACCCAGTCTATCCGCCATTGCAAAGATGAACCCGTACTCGATCTGTCTGTAGGTTGCTGCTTTTTGTTTTCCTGAGTGGGGTTGTGTTGTGGTTATCCTCACCATGCGGGAATTGAGTTGGAAGGGGCTGAAGAACCGGGTTGTAAGGCCCTTAGTTGAAGAGGCAGGTTGTCAGGCATGTGAGTAGCTCTTTCCAGGTGAAAGAGTCTGTTGGGAAGTGGTATTCTTTCAGAGAGAGTCCAACACCAACTACGGACCTCTGAGACTTCCTGATCTGGCATTTTGTCGAGACCGAGAGAGGGAGGTGAAGCACTGATGGACTGTGCTTGTGAAGGTGTATACTCCTGGGTGCAACAAGCATGTGGGGAATGAGAGTTCATGAGTAGTGGGCATAAGAAGGCATCCTGGGAAGAATCCTTCCAGTTATTCTGTGAAGTTTTCCCTGTAACCTCGGCCTAGACTAGGATTCCTTGCCTTGGGTGGAGCTTAGTCCCAGCTTAGGGGTGACCCACCACTGAGTGTGATGAGCAGTGTGGTCTAAGGCTGGGAGGTTCGTGGAAGGCCTGCACGTGGATGGTGGAATTATGACAGTAATAAAAGATAAGTGTTAATTTTGTTCTTAATTTATAAGTATATGTATGCCTGTGATTCTTGCAATATTATCATGTATTCCGCTATAATCATGAATTACTACTAATCCCATTAAATATGCATGTTAGTCGTAATTCTGTGATTACTCTGTTTGGTTTAGTTAAATGTGTGTAATATGACTTAATTCATGTTATATATATAAGTATGAGAATGTTGTTTCCGCACAGTAGCATTTGCCCAGTCGTAGGGTTGACGGTCGGGGACATTACAGTATGGTATCGGAGCCATAGGTTTCAACGTTGAACCTAAATGGGTTGGATAAGTGGTCATTGGACCCGAAGTTTAGGTGGGAATCGTGTTTGGAAGAACCGATTTTTGGACCCTAGAATGTTCCTGAGTGGCAAGGAGATGCTTGGTTGTGTTACAAAGCCCAGGAAGTGTAGCGGTATTATAAAACCACAATCAGTGTGGTATCTGACCATAGAGAGAGAGAGAAAGAGAGCTCAACCCATGAAGTGATTGGAGCCGTTGGATCTGATCAGGAGGAAAGGAGATCCCTTACGACCATTAGATCCAAAGAAGGTGCTGGAAGGATATCCGAGAATCCTTTCAGGAGTTTGACTGTTGGGAAAAAGCGAGGAGCGCTGAGAAATAGAAACCCGAAAAACCCGAGAAGATCTATGTCGTAGATTTGGGAGGAGGTCTCGACCGTTAGATCTTGTAGAGTCGCGCTTGAGTTAGTCGCGAGAACCTTTCGGATTTCGCAAAGTCGGGAGATGGGAAGTGAGGAGAGGTGAACACCTCCGAAACCCGAAACGATCTACACCGTAAATCGTAGGAGAGGAGCTTGACCGTTGGATCAAGTAGATGAATAGACCGTAATTTCATAATTTCAGCAAACAAAAGTTCGAAATGTGTTGATGCACGAACTCCCGATGCCTGAAACTACGAAACGAAAAGTGAAAGTGGTGGGAACCTATGACATTGCCGGAAGTGATGTGGACCTTCTTAAGGACACCATGTGTCACTACCTTGGTTGGCGACAGTTGTGTTGTGGGCCCAGGGGGAGAGAGGTCGAAAGTTCGGGAGTCGGGAGTTGGAGAGGGAGGTGAGTGCGAGAACCTCTGGGACCAAAACCTCGAAACCCAAAACCTGAAGTTTCATTTGGAGAGCCTTGTAGCACCTAGCAGTTTAGTGTTTGATCATGGCCTGTGGACGCATGGGTTGGGGACTAAGAAAATGGGGGCTATCGCCCAGAAATTGCAGAGCCAAACAGAGCTCAGAAAATTCGTGGAATCAAAACGTTTTCTTATTCGCATTGGTTTATGAATGTTGTAGTTTTATTAAGGGTTTAAGGCCTGACAAACTTCGGTTGACTGCACGTTGTGTGTGTAGAGTTCAACAAGTGTCATGACAGTTGCGAATCAATGTTGAGTATAGAAATGGAAGAGGTGCGGATTACCTCCAATTCATAGAACGAAAGAAAAGGAAGGGATGTCAACTTGGGAGTCGAAGGATCGAACTCCAATGGGCATGGAAGATAATTGGATAAGGAAGGGCATATGATGAAAATCATTGAAGGATTGCAGAAAGATGCCCAGGCTCACCGAGACGATAGCCAAAAGCTCATGAGGGTCAGGGATCAACAGGGTGAATTCAACTTAAAGATGTTGAAGAGCCTGGAAAGAATAGAAAGGAAATTGGAAAAGGAGAGTGACACAAGAAAAATAGGGAGTCGCAGGACCCCTGAGAGAAAAAGAAGATCGAGGAGTGGTAGCAGACATCGTCGTCGCTCCCCAAAGCATTCTGGTAAGGAAGCACACAGTAGTTCAAGCACATGCCCTACCAGAAAACACCAAAGATATGGAGTGGATGAATTGAAAGGGGAGATGAACAAGATTAAGCCTCCTACGTTTGATGGAGAACATAAGAAGGAGGAAGATGTCGAAACATGGTTGCTTGGCATAAACAAATATTTCCAACTGCAGAATTATTCCTCTCATGCAGAAGGAAGAATTGTGATGTACCAACTAAAAGGAAAAGCATCCATGTGGTGGGATCAGCTTGTGCAGGTGCAACACATTAGAGAGAAATATATCACTTGGAAGGAATTCAAGAGGTATTTCGAGAGGAAATACCTGACTAAAAGATACTATGATAGAAAAATGAAGGAGATCTTCGAACTCAAGCTGGGCAGCATGACCATTGATGAATACAAACGAAGGTTTTTGGAATTATTGAAGTATGTTCCATTCATCAAAGATGAGGCTATCAAGATTCAGAGGTATCTGAGTGGACTACCACCTCCCATTGGTGACAAGATTTAGTATGATGATCCTAAGACTATGGAAGAAACAATTAGAAGAGTGAAATGCTTATATGAACAATAAAGAGAAAAGCCTACCTTTCGGAAGGCTTGGGATGACCAGAATAAGTTTAAGAAAGAACAGAGGTAGAAGGGAAACAAACCTCCCTTTTTCAGAAATAGTCCTCAAGGACAACCATCGCTTAGAGAGCCGAGAATGGATGAAGTGGGGGAACAAAGGCCGAGACAGGTGCCCATTCAGTGTTGGGGCTGTAAAGAGAACCACAAGTACAGAGATTGTCGCCATAAAAATGGAAAATCAAGAGTTGTCCATAATGTTCAACAAGATGAAATAGTGGACATGGGCAGTAGAATGCCAAGGATCTATGCGGCCCTGGACAACAAGCAAGTTGAATTTCAGTCACACATTATTGAAGTGGAAGGTATGATTAACAACCAACCATTCATTATTTTAATTTATTCAGGGGCTAGCCATAGTTATGTAGATCCTAGGGTGGTGGAAAGTTTGCATTTATCAAGAAGCAAACATGAAAAGTCTTGGTTAGTGCATTTGGCTACAGGAACCAAGAGGAAATTCATTGAGTTGGTTAAGTCCTGTCCTGTGGACATGAAGGGATTGAGCACGAAGGCTGAATTGAATATTCTACCTTTAGGCTCTTATGACTGATTAATTGAGATGGACTGGTTGGACCAGCACCATGCCCTCCTGGACTGTTGTAACAAAGAATTTACTTGCCTGGATGAGGAGGGGAATCGGAAAACAGTCCAAGGAATTCCTAGAGCTGTGGTTGTTAGATAAATCTCAGCAATGCATATGTAAAAGTGCTACATGAAAGGCTGTCAATTGTTTGCAGCTCGTGTGGAGGAAGAATCTAGAGATGAAGTCTCAAAGATTGGAGACCATGCGGTACTAACAGAGTTTGAAGATGTATTTCAGGAGGTACCCAGACTACCTCCAAAGAGAGATATCGATTTCTTTATAGATTTGATGCCTGGAGCAGCTCCAGTGTCGAAATCTCCTTATAGAATGAGTACGTCAGAGCTGAAAGAGTTGCAATTGCATCTTGAAGAGATTCTAAAGAAGGGGTACATTCGCCCAAGTGTGTCACCTTGGGGTGCCCCGGTCCTTTTCGTGAAGAAGAAGGATGAGACGTTGAGGTTGTGCATTGATTTCAGACAATTCAACAAAGTAACTGTCAAGAACAAGTATCCTCTGTCGAGGATCGACAATCTTTTCGATCAGTTGAAAGGTGCGAAAATATTTTCGAAGATAGATCTCAGATCGGGATATCACCAGATAAGAATAAAGGATGAAGACATCAACAAGACTACCTTTAGAACAAGGTATGGTCATTACGAGTTCACAGTGGTACCGTTTGGGCTGTCGAACGCACCTGATGTTTTTATGTGCTTGATGAATGGTGTATTCAAGGACTATCTAGACAAGTTTGTCATAGTCTTCCTGGATGACATTTTGGTGTATTCCAAGTCAGAGGAAGAGCATGAACAACACCTGAAGATGGTGCTGCAAGTGTTGAGAGAACACTAGCTATATGCCAAGTTGAGAAAAGGCTCGTTTTATCAAAGGCAGATCCACTACTTGGGGCACATTATTTTAGAAGAAGGGATCGTTGTGGATCCTGAGAAGGTTGAGGCCATCAGAGAATGGTCAACGCTAAGGAATGTGGCAGAAGTTAGATCCTTTATGGGTTTAGCAGGCTATTACAAAAGGTTTATTGTAGGGTTCTCAAAGATAGCTCACCCTATCACTTCCTTGCAAAGGAAGGAGAAAAAGTTTCAGTGGACTAAAGAGTGTGAGAAAATTTTCCAGCGATTGAAGAAGTTGTTAACCAACGCTCCAATATTGAGGATTGCAGATCCAAATGTCGATTTAATGTTGTGCACAGAAGCGTGTAAAGAGGGGTTGGGAGGAGTTCTCGATCAAAATGGATTCGTAATTTGTTATGAGTCCAGGAAGCTGAAAGAGCACGAAAAGAATTATGCCACTCACGATTTGGAGTTGGCAGCAATCGTTCACGCTCTGAGGAAATGGAGACATTACCTCATTGGAAGGAGATTTGAATTGAGAGCAGACCACAATGGTCTAAAATACTTGTTTGACCAACCTATCTTAAATGCCAGGCAGAGTAGGTGGCTGGAGTTTCTGTGTGAATACGACTTTGATATCAAGCATATCAAAGGGAAGGAAAACAAGGTGGCCGATGTACTTAGAAAAAAGGTGCACAACTTACATGCTTCAGCCATTAGCATGTATAGGACTGATATTAAGGATATAATTTTGGAAGCTGCAAATGCAGATTTACAGTACAGAGACTTGGTAGAAAATCTACAACAGAGTTAGAGACCACAGAAAGAGGAAAATTACACCTTGGAAGCTGATGGAATACTTCTGTACAAAAACAGAGTGTATATACCCAATGTCCAGGGTTTGAAACTTGCGATTCTAAGAGAAATGCATAACGTGAATTATGTTGGGCACCTTGGATATCGGAAGACTGTGGCAGCAGTCAGGAGCCATTACTTTTGTTCATGTATGAAGAAAGAGATCACTGAATATATCGCCAGATGTATGGAATGCCAGAAGGTTAAAGCTGAGCACAGGCACCCAGCAGGGTTGCTACAACCTTTGCCCATTCCTTAATGGAAGTGGGAAGTGGTGACAATGGATTTTATTACAGGATTTCCCAGAACAGACAAGTTGCATGATTCAATCATGGTAGTGGTGGACAAGCTTACAAAAGTTGCCCATTTTATTCCACTGAAAACTACTGACAAGGAAACATATGTTGTTGATATTTTCGTGAAGGAAGTGGCACGATTGCACGGAATTCCTAAAACAATTGTGTCCGACAGAGACCCGAAATTCACCTTGAATTTCGGGAAAGGATTGTTCCAAAGATTCAGAATGAATCTGAATTTTAGTACAACTTATCATCCTGAGTCTGATGGACAAACATAGAGGGTGAACAGAGTGATAACAGACATATTGAGAATGTATGTGATGGAAAAACCATCAAAATGGGAAGACTACCTACACTTGGTAGAATTTGCTTACAACAATGGGTATCAAGCATCATTGAGGATGGGCCCATTTGAAGCACTTTATGGCAAAAAGTGAAATAATCCAGTAAGTTGGGATAATCCAGCTTTCAGGGCAATAATTGGGCTAGAGTTGCTCAAGGAAATGGAAGAGAAAATGCTTAAAATTAAGCAGAATTTAAAAGCTGCCCAAGACAGGCAGAAAAGTTATGCTAAAAAAAGCAGAACCCATAGAGAATTCAAAGTGGGTGATCATGTTTTCCTGAAAGTAAAAGCTAATAGAAGTTCCCTGAAGCTGGGAAACTGTGCCAAGTTGGCAGGCAGATTTTGTGGGCCATTTGAAATCCTAGAAAGGATTGGGCCAGTTGCATATATGCTTGCATTACCTGCATCCATGATTGTACATAATGTGTTTCATGTTTCATTGCTTAAGAAATATATACCTGATGCTAATCATGTTATTGATTGGAACGTGATTCAGGTGGAGTAAGAAGGTGTCCTGCAAGTGCATCCTGTGCGCATATTGGACAGGAAAAGAAAACAACTCCAGAATCGAGCTATAGGGCTTGTAAAGGTCCAGTGGACTTGGTATGGTCCTAAGGACGCGACATGGGAGCATGAGGATGCTATACGGGCAGAATACCCACGTCTTTTTGAAGATTTTGGAAATCTTGTTGATACTGTGTGAATGTTGCACTGAGGACAGTGCAAAAATAAGGGGAGGGGATTGTAATATCCCCAAGGACGAGCCCTGTTGTAATCATGTTTATGAATTGTAAATCATGTTTTATAGGCTGGTGAGCCAAGTTAATATAAGTTGGTAAGGCTTATGAGTTTATTAGGCCGGGGAGCCTATTTTTGTATATGTAATTATGCAGAACATTAATAAAAATATAAACACCACTGCGTGCAGACCGACCACAATGAATGAGTGATGGGGGACTAAGCTTCCACAGAGTGGGTAAGGGATTGGGGGCTGGAAGGTTGGAAAGAGAGGCTAAGTGTTGAGCCTAGGGGCTTAAGTCCTTGGGAATAATATTTTAATATTATTCCAAAAGCCATGTGAAATATATGTTTTGTCCTAAGTTCCTGGAGAGGAACTCATGCTGATGGAGTGAATGCAACTTCATGGGTGACATGTGTCGACCCAGGCACATGCAATTAAAAACTGCAGAAGTCAGTCATGGAGGGGGTCGCTCCTCATTCCATCATCCTTTGCGTCTAATTTTGAATACCCTCACGCGGCTCTGAAAACCAGAAAACAAAGATGTCTTCCTGAAGACCAAAACATCATCTGTCTGATTCGGTTATTGGTCTGTGTCTGTCCTTGACATACCTATGGACCATTGAGAGAAATGGTCAGGAGGGGAAAGTCAACTTGTGAGTTCAAGAACCCAGTCTATCCGTCATTGTAGAGTTGAACCTATACCCGATCTATCTGTAGGTTGTTGCTTTCTATTTTCCTGAGTGGGGTTGTGTTGTGGTTATCCTCACCGTGCGGGAATTGAGTCGGAAGGGGCTGAAGAACCGGGTTGTAAGGCCCTTAGTTGAAGAGGCGGGATGTCAGGCCTGTGAGAAGCTCTTTTCAAGTGAAGGAGTCTACTGGGAAGTGGTATTCTTCCAGAGAGAGTCCAACACCAGCTACAATGCTCTGAGACTTCCTGATCCGTCCTATTGCCGAGACCCAGAGAGGGAGGTGAAGCACTGATGGACTATGCTTGTGAAGGTGTATACTCCCGGATGGAATAGGCATGTGGGGAATGAGATTTTGTGAGTAGTGGGCGTAAGAAGGCATCCTGGGAAGAATCCTTCCAGTTATTCTGTGCAGTTTTCCCTGTAACCTTAGCCTAGACTAGGATTCCTTGCCTTGGGTGGATCTAAGTCCCAGCTCGGGGGTGACCCACTGTTGAGCGTGATGAGCAGTGTGGTCTAAGGCTGGGAGGTTCGTGGAAGGCCTACACGTGGTTGGTGGAATTACGCCAGTAATAAAAGATAAGTATTAATTTTGTACTTAATTTATAAGTATATGCATGTCTGTGATTCTTGCAATATTATCATGTATTCCGCTGTAATCATGAATTACTGTTAATCCCATTAAATCTGCATGTTAGTCATAATTCTGTGATTACTCAGTTTGGTTTAGTTAAATGTGTGTAATATGACTTAATTCATGTTATATATATATAAGTATGAGAATGTTGTTTCCGCACAGTAGCGTTTGCTCGATCATGGGGTTGACGGTCGGGGATGTTACAGGATGGATTTGGGGCATCTCTGTCATCTTGTGACAAGTCTAGCTGAGTATCAGCTTCGAAAAAATCATCAATCCCGAGGAAATTTGCCTTCATATGACCCGTTTTCCTACAGTAATGACATTTGAAAGGCTCCCTCCAATAGTCCAAAACTTGGATGAAGGAATCTTTCTCAAAATAAACCTCCAGGTCTTCAAGAAGCCCTAGTTCTATGTCAAGTTCTACCAAAACCCAAGTCAAACGCTTATTATTCCAATTAAGCGCTTGTTCATCAATGAAAACAAATTTTCCAACTGTGTTTGTCCACACCATGGACATATGGATCCACAGACTCAGAAGGAGAGACATGACTTGGAGAGAGTGGACCTTATACATACCTATCAGCATGAGGAGATTGAGTCACCTCTTTTGGAGACTCCATTGTTTGAGTAGGTTGCGGAGACTTACAACTTAATGGGACACTTACTTCCAGGAATAACCTACAGGGATGAGGACATACCCTTTATTGATCAGGATGATCATAACACATGTATGGACACATCTATATGCGATGCAGGCGGAGATGATAGTAGCAGGGTGAGTGCATAGGAGGATACAGTTGTTCATACATGATATAATATGATTCAGAGGGAGCTAACAGTTGTTGATGATGTGCAGTCGCATATAGGAGGACCCAGTATCACAGTGGACAAGAATAAGTTCAGTTCTTTATCTTTTACAGAGAGAGTTATGGGGGATCCCAGGGTTGACACTAGTAGTGAGGGGCATGAGGTAACACCACAACATGACGATGATCATGAGTCACACTACTTAGCAGAACAATTGAGAGTCAGTGAGGACATGATCATGGCCGCCACTAGGTGCATTGATGACACACATGCATTGGTAGCAAATTATTGTTGGAGGGCATCGATAGCACATGATAGTTTAGATGGGGGATTTGCATGGATGACTTCCATACTCTCAGGGAGATGATGAATATGACAAGAGTCGACTACCAGTAGTTTTTGATGGGCATAAATTATCTATTGGAGGTTGGTGAGATGTATCAAAGGGCCTTGAGGGAGTAGGAGTTGGAGGTAGACAGAATCACCCATGAGTTGGAGAGCACTCGAGGATTCTTGAGAGGCACACAGACGGCCCTTCAAGAATTAGATTCTAGATCATAGGAGATTCTTGAGGAGATTCGTCAGAGATCCACTACAACTATCTTAGTGGAGGCTCAGATATATCATTCAGCCACATTGCTAGAGGATGTTGGTGGTCTAGCAGAGGAGCACCAGTTGATGGAGGAGCATGAAGAGTACCCAGGATCATTGGTGAGTATGGAGAGTTATGATCTGGAGGCGCAGGAGCTACCCTCCATGAGGATCTTGGAAACAATCGAGCACTCACAAAGGCATGGGGACTCCAGGGCCAGGGGAAATTTTGAGGACACTTCCATTGGTGTCCCATGAGCGGTTGACCTTCCTATAGAGGTTGACCCAATAGTACACCTAGGATCCATGATGTTGCAGGAGTATGCAGGAGATTACATGAGTATGCAATAACATACAATGGTGAGTGATACTCACAAAGATATGCACAGATGTACAGTGGGATTCAGAGGGGTGTATTGGCTTGCAGGGAGGGGACACACTTAGTAGAGCATGGAGATGTCTCTCCTTTGCAGCAGCACATAGTTCTGAGAGATCACCTTCCCAGTATCAACAGTTAAATGAGAGATGCGAGATGGAGAGTGGTTGACCAACAGTTGGAGGATTTACCCCCGATTGTACCTAATGATTGGGGTTCGGTGATGACTACATGCAAGTATTTATCATGGGTACCAGTAGACAAGCTTCTGATCGAATCCTTGGGATTGTCCAAAGCATGTGATATTTTCCAGTCCTATAGTCAGCTACAAATGTTCATGTTAGCCTTTCCTGACACTTTTATCATAGACAACAACATGAGGAGAGATAGACAGTGGCTGAGGACATGGATAGTGGCTAGGCCGAGACCACCTGGCATGAGTGCGTTTATGACATACAACATGATAGAGGTGGATCGTCATAGGAAGACAATTGAGACTTGGTGTGTGATGGTGAGAACCATAGGCCCGGGGATAGCAGGCATCTCAAAGAGAAAAAAAATTATGGATTCTCATGAGGATGAGCATGGAGGGCTTCCGACAGTGATCAGTATGATACAGGAGTAGTTATCAGGGATTGGAAGTGATAAACTTCCAAGTCTGCCATGGGATTGGAAGTGATAAAATTCCAAGTTGCTAGTAGGTAGTTTCACTTTATGATGACCCAAGTTGCGCTAGAGAGCCACATACTCCACTTTGGGTTGGTTTTGAGTGGGCCCGTAGGTACTTGCCCTATGGAGTGAGACAGTTTCTCTCTCTTGATCATCATGATCGAGCATGGATATGGTTGGGCAGGTACTACTTCCACAAAGATTCTTTTACAGATTCAGCTACTAGACAACATGTCCCATTGCCACAGGTATTTCAGCTTGAGGATCCAGGAGTGGGGAAACCAATATGTATACAGGGAGCAGACAGTCATGGTTAGAGTAGTGCAGCGCCAACATGGTGATATTTGGCAGAGACTAGCATGGGATCCTAGGATTGCAGGATTGAGCATATCACTGACCGATAGAGGCGAGTGGACCCTTACAGGGGAAAGTCATTTTGACTTTCCAGTGAGCTTCAATGTTGAGGAGAGCACATCACTTGAGGGTGTCTCATGGAGGTCTTGCAGTACCTCACTATGGAAACAACATGGACAGTTGATGGAGAACGTGTTGGTCTTGATATGGACTCGGAGGATGGACTCATTTCATGATGAGGCCATGTGTTGTGTGCAGGAGACTCATGGAGTTGAGATGTTTCGAGATTATGCTTCACAGGGTATTGCAGTTCACGTCCTGATATGGGGCCCAGGGGGTGGAGTGCATGATAGTTCAGCTTTTGATGGAGCCTACTGGGTGTCCCATAGGTGGACATGGGACCCTAGTATTATATTTGGGTGGATTCAGTTATTGCTTGAGGACAAGCAATATCCTAGCAGGGAGGACTGTAGTGTCCCCACTTTGGGACATCATTACATTACAAAGTGTTATGATGACCAGAGTAGCCAGATGGAGGTTACAGTGAGTACAATGACTATTGAGGGGTATTTTGGGGTCCGACTTGCATCACCCATATCATTTCATCATTATGATCCATTCTGCACAGCTGGGCTTTGGTTTCGTTGCATTCCGATGATTTCCATGATTTTGAGTTATTTTGGGCTATAGGCTAATTAAATTCACTAAGGAGGTCATATTGGGCATAATACTTGGAGGGACCTCTTAGTGTGATAGCTCATTGGAATCAGGAGGAACAACACTACGGTATAGGATGATGATAAATGACTTTCAATGGCCAGGGAAGCCACAAGGAGAGATAATGTGCTTTTTAGAGGTAAAATAGTTAATTAATTAATTAAAGTGATTTAATTAATTAATTAATAATTAATTAATTAAAGTGATTTAATTAATTAATTAATAATTAATAAAGTAAAAGTCACTTTGGAGGGACAAGGTGAGAAGGAAGGATAAAGGAGATGCAAGGGCCTCTATTCTCTCATTCATGTTGACTATCAGTTTTGATATCTGGCTTCTAGCTAGTGAACCCATGCCTTGGGGGTTTTGAGGGTTTTAACTTAACAAACCCTAGAGATCATCTCGGTGATGAAAGATCCCATCCAACCTGATCCAAGATTGGTCTCAGAGGTGAAATATTCCTCCCTCACCATTCTACATCAGATCTACTTAGTTTCAGGAGAGTTCTACACCAGCCACAGGTATAGGAAGAGAGAGGGCTCACCATTGAGGGTTTCCAACAAGGGGGGCGCACCATTGATGGGAGGAAGGTTCGATCTAGGAATCTCAGAGGGTTTCTGGAGATTCTAGCACTTGGATTTTCATTGCAGGGCCTTGGTCACCAGTTCTAGTGCATTTTGAGAGAGGTAACCTCGCCAGATGATTTCCTAGAGCATTGCCACGTTTTGACAAGAGGAGGGTGCTATTCAGATTCAGATCTATTCAGTTTAGAGGGGTTATACTTCAGATCTGACATTGAAACTTCACCTAGAGGCTTACAGGGCCCCGATCTATCTTTCTGGGGAGTTTCAGGGAAATTGGAGGGCTCCTTCATCAGGGCCGAAATATTAGGGTTTGACAGTATTCAGGAGGGCACAACTCCACTTGGGGATTCAACATTTGGAGGAGCATATCTTGGTATTTTGATCTGAGACTTCGGGAGGGGACTTTACTCACCCCGATCTACAGTTTGACATCATCATCGGAGGGTTTGGAGGCCTTGGGCAGCAGGGTCGAATTGTTGAGGGTATTCAGTCTTCCACTAGGGCGTGACTTAGCCAGTCTTGGGGTTTGGCACTTCATACAGCCGGATCTCATCTTGTATTCATCTTTTGTAGCCAGGTGGCCTTTGGGGGCTCGTATCTTCTCTCTTGATCTTGATTAAGGACCATCCTCATTTTGTCATGATCTCTTACGCTATATTGTACCAGATCTGTAGATCCATTGTATCAGGTTCTTCTACTATTATGAATAAAGATCAGATCTGAGGTATTTTGAGTTATCTCTTCTGTTTTTTATCTTGCATCTGGTTGAGGTATGTCCATTGCTATATTTATGTTGATTATTGCTGCAAACACACATTAAAATCATCAGTATAAACCCTATCGCAACCTAAAAGCTGGATGATTTTAGGGGTTAAATTTCATTCATGGGCTAATTTTCCATGGTTTTTCCCCAAAAAAGATTCGCTATTCTAAAAATGATTCGCCCAAATTCTATAGTATAAAGTTATTTTACCTTAAAAATAGCCAAAATTTTATACAAACTATATAAAATCCTTAAAAATTTGAATATTTTTACAAAAATATCGCCAACATTGTATAGTTAGCATATGAAGGGTTAGTAATATTCGCCAAGGTTTCTACATTTTAAAATGAATTTCCATCCTTAAAATCATCCCTGCCCTAAAAGACCATAACTTGCAAAGTACTTGACTAAATGTTACAACCAGAAAACAGTTAAAAACACATGCAAAATGTGACATTCCTAGCATCTTGGCTTGGGAACATTGCATAAAACCTCCTTATATGGATTAAATCCCAGAGAACAGTGTTTGAGCATCAATACTCCCTTCCAATAATCCAAGGTATTTCTAGGATTTTTAGTAAGTCCCCTTCAGACAGGAAATGGAAACAAATCTAGTGATTTGAGAGAAAACTAAAACGTAGACAATATCCCATCGTCGGCTTCCAGAAATCCAAAATCCATTTTGTGAGCATAACCTTCGTCATTTTTATGTAGAATAACTTTTCCATCGGAGCTTTCAATGAAAGCCCCAACACCTTGTCCATCGAAATCATGGAAATATCCTTGCCCAAAATGAAAGGGAGCGTACCAGAGCGAGCCTTAAGACTTTTTTGTTTCCTATTCCCCTTTGCAGAAATATATTTGGACTGATGTTTTTCGGCACCCCTTCCCTTAACGGAGATTCCAGTAGCTAAAACCTCCAAAATCTTCACCATTGCCTTCCTCTTAGAACTCTTATCTACAAGAGCATATTTTCCAAGGCTTGTCCGTTGTTCACCAACCAACCTTGAATCCGAGGACCCATATTCAACCACCACATCATCTTTAACTGACAGGTGTTGGGACAAACCGAACAAAGAGGCATACCATAGACTATGGAACATACACCTGTAGTCTTCATCGAGGTTGAAAAGACCCTCACTAGCCCAAAGAGCATCCTCTACCTCCCAATTCAAGTCAGTAACGACTGCCATGTCACAACTGCAATATATAATTAATAAATAGAGAAATGAAGAAAATAAATGTACACAAAAAAAGCAAGCAAGAATGAGATGGGGAAATGATATCTTTATTGCTCGACAAATGGATCACCTCAAATCTCATGGAGCACCTTACGGGCTTCCATATTTAATGAGGAGAGATCTCAAGTCTTTCTAGGCATACGAAAACCCACACGTTTGAGAACCTCTGAATGTAATTGCAAGGTAGTCACAACCCAACAACGCCATCATTGGTAGTTTGATTTTTATTGTCATTTTCCATGACAGGTCCATGAATGGATAACAGTTATGTCCTGTGATTGATTAATTGTGTCAAATTCGTTCTTTAATATCCGGGACACAAGGGAGACACATACCCATTGGAGCATTGGTTGAGGAAACCAAGGTTAAATCAGTTGCATAAGCCAATGGAGAACTTTATGAAATTATAACATTTTGTTCAATATCCATTCCATTTCTACTCACATGGCCCCTTCTATGTCCCTTGATAATGTTTCGGCTCGTGGCCGCCATGATCATATTTAATAGATCTATTCATGTTAATCAGTAGACCATGAGCTCCAGCGTTATGAGATGATACTCTCCACTGCCAATAGCATGGCTTTGAAAGTAGTTGTGTTTCTCAACCTGGGCTTGACATTATCGCCACAAGTATTTCTCCAAACAGATGCTCGTATTTCCTTTATTCCACTGAATCAGGTATTTTATGAACATTTGAGTTGAAATATTTTTCTTTTCTCCTTGTTCTCTCTTCTCCAAAGTTCGTCTACTTGAAAAACGTGTATGGGATTTGTCCTTGCAGCTACTATCCTCTTCAAATAGTAGCCAGGTTTAGCCCCAACTATCTATTTAGTGATTAAATAACATTTATTCAACATTACAAATCTCAAATCTCCAAACTTCTATTGGGATGAATCCATGAAGTTCAGTAACACATTTTGGCAAATGATTGTGAAAAATTTGTTTTCCATACTTTTAATCGAGGTAATTTTAATCACTAGATCTTGATGGAGTACTTTTTTTTCAGCTGGATTTTTTTTCTCAATTATATAGAAAATATAATATGTTTTCACATCTGATACAAAGGCAAAGAAATATCACTGACAGGTATCTTTCGCCCAACAAATGGTTTACAAGTCAAGAGGATTGGCAAGAGATCAGATAAAAAAAAAGAGGGGATCATTGGGAGTTTTACATCAGATTACCATGATCAGAAAGTGGATGGTAAAGCTAGAATGGTCCAACATTGCTGAGAAGAAATCTGTACTAGAAAATTTTGTAAGAATAAGTGGGACCTTCATGGCCATCCAACCATTGATTGAAGAACATAATTCCCACTAAAAAATTCCTAGAACACTTGAATTATACAAAATCTAACAATTTTTTGCTAGATTTAAAAAAAAAATTAAACCAAAAATATCTTTAAAAAAATGTAACTACTTACATATAAATACAAATTTAAGAAACTGTTGTTATGTTTATAAGTTCCTTCAAATTTGTTATTTTCATTATGGAATAATATTCAAATTTGACCTATTTATATATTCAGATAAATATATTCAAGAATCTTGATAATTTTGAAATAATTTTTATCATCTAAATTAAAAAAAAATAAAAAAATAAAAAAATAAATCATAATAAAACTTTATCCAATATTAAAAAACCCACCCACAAGTTGAATTTTAGTGACATATTAAGTCACTCTGTATGATGCCTGACAACTCTACAGGTATAATAAACTATATTTATATTCCACTACAATATAGATATAGATATCTTCCCCCAGAAAAGTGGCTGGCATTGAAAACTACAATAAAATTTGCCAAAAATCCACAGGTTTTCTTAGCCATTGATTTCCATAAAAACCCGATATCAATGTCTATGAATTCATGGCTTTAAATATGTTTTTTTTTTTTTCAAATTTAAGCCCTCCCTTGAACATCTTATCAACGCTGCTCATCGTATTGTCCCTTTGAGAGAAAAATACGAGGAACTGTAACATAAAAATTTTAATAGGTATAATGGTTACATACATAAAAAAATTTAATAGGTATTATGGTTACATCAAATTTATGAAAATTTGAGATTTTTTTTTACCTCAAAACTCTTAACATTGTAAAAAATTACAACCTGTTCTAGAGAATCTGCCAAAAAGAAAACTAAATTCCTACTCTAGAAAATTTAATGCATATATAACATTAAGTTTGGCATCATCAAATATATATAACATTAAGTTTGGCACCATCAAATTTACTATATGACCAAAGATTGTTCATAATCTGCTTGCCTATGGTCTTTCTGGTATGCTCTTACCATTGTCTTGATGATCCAATATGTCTCTCTAATCTGCTCCCACCTGGAATTTTTTTTAAGAGTGTGCAGAATGTTTTTTTTTTTTTCTGCACCCACCATTGCCTTGACGATCCAATATGTCTCAGTGATTCTGAAATATTTGGTTTCTCTAATCCTGGAATAATATGGATCATCAACCTACTTACCTAATCCAATATTTTTTTTTTAAGAAATTGTTTTTCTCTGAACTGAAACCCCAGCTTGGATCCCCTCAACTGTCTTTTTCTCTGCCTCTGAACATAGTGTCGGCCTCCATGGCCGAAAATATGAGTTTTTTATATTTCAAATGTTTTGTCTTATTAAGAGTGTATTTTAATTATTATTTTTATTGGTTAAAGAGACAATCCATTGTAAAGTAAATTTATAATTTTTTTCATATTTAATATGGAATTGACATTTGACATTTAAAAATAATAATAATAATAATAACTATTTCAATTAACTTCAAATCTATCATACACTAAAAAGAAAAAGAAAAAAAAAGTCTTTCTATATAAAACCATTTTTTTAATTTAAAAAAGATTTATACTTTTAGAAACTTAATTCCTCTAAACACATGGTAAATCTAAAATCAAAATAAACTTACCCTTATATATAATCATAAATTTTAATCCCTCTCCCTTCTATCCATATATTTCACTGCTTTAAAAATAAAAAAATCTGATTGCATTAAATTTGCACCCAATATATTTTAATTATATCCCACATCATATACCCGAGACAAATTGGGGCCAGAGAATAAAAATCAATTTAAAATGGTTTGTTTTTATATTCAGGTTAGTTACTTACTTGTTTGATATGCAATTTCTCACTCCTACCTTAAATACACAAATTAATGGATGAACATTATTATGATATACCTTTGCAAAATCATAGTTCAACACAAACATTTTCTTTTAAAGTAAAATATTTAATAGCTATAATTAAAAATATACCAGCATGAGCAAAGCATAAGAAATTCCTGAAATATAAACAAAACAACTTTAAGATGTTCCTTCTATGAATTCGGTGGTTGTCGAGCATTGGGTGGTAGCAATCTGGAAACCTGTGATAGGTTATGTGCCTAAAATCTCCATTCTCCCGAAAGGCTACCAGTATGCATCATGCTCAAACGTTGGCGATTGGAGTTTAACCCGGACAATGACTATTTCCTGCTCCGTCATCTCTGGGTGCTGCTCCCAGGTCTCCCACTTCACTTCTGGAACGAGGAAGCTTTCAGAGAAATCGGGAACTCGCTGGGAAAGACGATCACTGTAGACACATCCTCTCGCTCGGGATCCTCAAGACTTCTGGGCAGGGTCCTGGTCGAAATAGACATCACAAAAGGTCTGCCTAGCACTCTTGAGATTGAATGGCGTGGGAGAAAGATACACCAGCAGCTTGACTACCTCGGCATTCCTTTCAGATGCAGCTGCTGCCGGGAGACTGGACACCTTCGCCGTTCGTGTCCAGGTAAGCCATCTACTACTCATTTAGATGAATCGGAGGACTTATTTCTAAATCCACCAGCCTACCAGTCGGCCGATCCTTCCCTGGATTTCTTAGAGGTCCCTTCCGATAGCTGCAAGCAGTCTTGCCCTGAATCGGACCCTCTGTCTACTTTAGCCCAACTTTGCCCTACTCTTTTCTCATCTCTCACAGAAACTGAAAAACTCCGGATTAAGGATTTTGAATGGCTGACTCCTTCCTCAAGGTCTAAGTCTCCCACTGACTCTACTAAGCCATCTCTGACTCATACATCGGCCTTGCCATCGGACAACTCCTCTCCCTCTACTTTGGATCCCTCTCCCCTTATACCTGTACTCCCTATTTCCTCTCCCTTGCCAACACAGGACTTTTCCATTCCCTCTCCAGTTGTTTCTGCTGACCTCCCCCTACCCCCCGGTTTCAACCAGCCTGTTGAGGATGAAGCTTCTCTCTTGGAAGCACTGAACCCTACTTTCTCTGCCCGTTTTACTCCTGATTCTGCCTTACAACTTCCCTTATACCGTGGCAAAGAGATCATTACTTCCACATCTGAAGCTGTCTCATCTTCTTCTCGTCCCATTGAGCCCCATCCTAAAACCTTCGCTTGGTCGCGAGGCATAGGATCCGAGCTCTCCCCCCTTCAGACTAGGAGCGCCAGAAAAAAGAAGGAAGGAACGATTTTACAGCATGTTATCTCTGCAGACACCTCACAAGATGGAAAGGCCCTTAGAGCAATGAAGGCCTTAGCCCGCTCTAAGTAATGATAGTGCTCTCACTGAATATACGGGGGATCAGGGGCACCCTCAAAGCTGCCTCCTTCCGACATTTACTGGAACAATCGAAACCTGATGTCATCTTCTTACAAGAAACACTCACAGCTGATCACTTGGCCAGGGACTTCATCCATCGATTTCGCCCACTTTGGATCACTGCTGCTCTAAGCTCCATTGGCAGCTCTGGAGGCATGCTGGTGTCATGGGATCCGACACTCTTCGATTTTAAGTCCTACTTAACTTGTGGAGGTATTTTGTGTATTGGGAACAGTTTTGACACTAATCAGGACCTGGCACTTTTAAACTTCTACGGTCCGTGCCAGGAAAGAACTCCTTTTTGGACACAACTCGCCTGCAGTGGGATTCTCTCCCTTCCAAATCTTATCATGGGAGGCGACCTTAACATTACATTCTCGTCGGATGAACATCGGGGCTTGGCATCTACACCTGCCAGTGGCTGCTACCCATATAGAGACCTCTTCAAGGCCTTCAACCTTATTGATATCTTGCCTACCAACCTGGCCCCTACCTGGCGCAATGGGCGACGTGGCTCGGAGGCTGTTGCCAGCAGGCTGGACCGATTTCTTATTTCCGACTCCTTCTTCACCTCCTCTGCCTTCCCGTCACTTGGACCTGCCCTTCCCTTTTTCTCCGATCATACGCCCATCATTCTCACTATTAACCACATCGTTCGACTTAAACCCTTTCCCTTTAAATACAATCAGCACTGGGCCGATTCCTCAGAATACTCTGCCCTGGTTTCTCAAGTTTGGAACGATCCACATTTTCAACAAGATACCAATCCTCAATCGAGACTTGTCTGGAAACTATCTTTCCTCAAAGCCCAAACCAAAACTTGGACCAAAATTAAAAAGGCTAAAGCGGAAACCACCTTAAACAGGATTGAAACTGAGATTTTGTCCCACTTGCAAAACTCTACTATTGCGGCTCTATCTCCGGATGACGAGTCATCACTCAAAGCCTTGGAACACAACAAAAATTCTATTCTACTGGATGATGAAAAATGCTGGCGACTTAGAAGTCGGTTGACCTGGCTAAAGTGGGTCGATTCTAACAGCAAATTCTTCCACAAGGTGGCAAATATCAACAGGAATAAAAAATTAATCTGGTCGATGGAACTTGGTTCGGAGGGGACTATCCGCAGTCAGGAGGCGCTCAAGCATGCAGCGGCCACACATTTTGAAAAACATTACAAAACCTTCCGTGAGTCCAACTTACCGACGCAAATTGCTACTGCCAGTCTCTTCACAAGCTTTGTTTCTGCGTCTGAAGCTATGGATCTGTACAAACCGGTTGACCTGTCTGAAATTAAACAAATCCTGTCTACCCTTAAAAAAGAAAAAAGCCCGGGTCCGGACGGATGGACGTCCGAATTTTTCCTTCATTTTTTCGACCTTGTTGGACCAGATCTTCTATCGATGGTCGAGGATGTACGCAGGAAAGGCAAAATCTCCAGTAGCCTCAATTCTACCTTTCTGGTCTTAATTCCCAAAACGGACCTCCCCTCTTCCTTCAATGATTTCAGACCGATATCATTGTGTAATCTAACTTACAAACTAGTTTCTAAAATCATTTCTACTCGATTGAAGCCCGTCCTGGAAAGAAAAATCTCGCCAGAACAACACGGCTTTCTCAAGGGGCGTAGGATACATGATGCCATTGGAGTGGCACATGAGTGCTTACATAGCATCTCGCAGAAAAAACAAAAAGCTCTGGTGATGAAAATTGACCTTAAGAAATCATTTGATAGCATCAACTGGGATCTCCTTAGACTCATCCTACACACAGCTGGTTTTGGGGTCCCTTTTACGAACTGGATAATGACTTGTGTCACTAGTGCCAATCTATCCGTTCTGGTTAATGGGGAAGCTTCCCGTTTCTTCCATTGTGAGAGGGGGCTCCGACAGGGATGCCCCCTATCCCCTTACCTATTCATTCTTGTTTTGGAAGGGTTGAGCCTCCTATTATCTAAAAATGTGGCAGAGCAACGCATTACTGGTATCAAGATCACAAATCACCTCAAGATTATCCACCAAATGTTTGTGGATGACATCCTTTTATTTTCCAAAGCAGATGCATCGGAATGGACAGCTCTATTGGACTTATTAAAGTACTTCTGCCTTGCGTCTGGGCTGTCTATCAATCACACTAAGACGACAGTCCATTATTGGGGACTTTCTGATTTGGAGCTTTCATCCTTAAAAGTTTCCTTCCCTTGCACCTATCTGGATCTTTCCTCGGGATTCAGGTATCTGGGATACAACCTCAAATTGGGAGCTTCTACGACCACTGACTGGACATGGCTGGTGTCTTCATTTGAACGGAAAATTAGTCTCTGGTACTTCAAATGGCTGTCACTTGGGGGGCGGCTCATCTTGATCAACTCTGTTTTACAAAGCTTGGCTGTATACTGGATGCTTTTGGAAAAGATTCCTGCTAAAATTCTCACCATGCTTCGCAAACTTTCTTTTAATTTTCTCTGGAACGACTTTGCAGGGAACCGGCATTTTCACCTGTGTAAGTGGCAGATTCTCTCTAGACCAAAGCGAGAAGGTGGTTGGGGATTAAAGAATCTCTTTACCTTCAACAAGGCACTACTGGCTTGCTCCTTCTGGCGAGCGATAACTTCTAATTCCTTCTGGCATCGGGTTATAATGGCAAAATATCTTGGTTCCAAACCTCTCTCCCACTGGATTCGCCAAACACACTTTTCTCAGAGCCGGGCCTCCCCGATTTGGAGGGGACTGGTTTCATCGTCTCAGGTCATCATGCACTGGCTCCGTTGGTGTCCGGGTTCGGGTTATGAAGTTAAATTGGGCAGGGACAAACTCATTGGCCTTGATGACCTTTCATTACTCTCCTTACAGCTCAGGTCAAAATTGTTGTCTCTTAACTTTCTTTATCTTGCACAATTAAAGATTGAGACTACTGCCCCATTCCTCCCAGATCGATGGCTACATAGCAGCGAGCTGGCACTTGGTGGTCCCTTAGCGTTGGAGTTTGATTTCTTCACAGCTGCTCTTAAAAGCTCTGGCCTATCTCTCACAGAAGCCAGCGATACTCTCACCTGGGTAGGTGGTGATGGGTCTGGTTACGTCACTGCAAAAAATGTGTATGCAGCCCTTCTTCCGGACAGGGTGACCGATTCACAGCCATCTTGGCTCCCACGGATTTGGTCCTGGCAGCTCCCATTAAAATGCAAACTGTTTCTTTGGCTTGGGGCCTGCAACAAACTCCTCACTTGGGAGAATTTACAAAAGAAAGGTAGACACGGCCCTGGGCTTTGCGTTCTCTGCAGAGAGGCTACGGAGAATATCCATCATCTGTTTCTACATTGCAGTTTTACCCAAAAAGTTTGGCAGCATATCTTGCAACAACTATCTCTATCCTTTCACTGGACTGGTGCCTCCTTTCCGGAGTGTTTTGCATACTGGTCTTTCGACTTGGCTGCGCCTCCTACTCTGGCAGTCTATGTTTGCTGGCATTTATGGAAGGAGCGTAACAAGACTCTCTTTGAGGACTTCCCTCCATCCTATCGGTCTGTTTGTTACATGATTCTTTCTTCTTTTCACTGGCAGCCTTCCACTAACAAGCCGATTCTTCACAAAGTGGTTGACTTCACTTTGCCTGCTGGCCATACAGTAGCATTTTTTGATGGAGCAGCCAAAGCTAATGGATGTTGTTGTGGAGCGGGAGGCCTTTTCAAGATGCACCCTGAGAGGACGACGAAGTGGTTTTTATGTTGTGGCAGGGGCTCTAATACGAAGGCAGAACTGCTTGGCCTATGGGCGACCCTCCTGCTGGCTTCCTTTTGGTCACTTGATCACATCCAGGTCTTTGGCGACTCCAAAGTCATCATTGACCGGATCAATCACAAGTGCGTTCTCCACTCGACTCATGTGGAAGGATGGAAAGCCAAAACACTATTGATGGCCAGCACGTTCTCTGATATCTCCTTCCGACATCTCCCCAGAACTTTCAATTCGGAGGCGGATGTCCTCTCTAAGAATGCTCTCAATCATGAGGTGGGCAAACTCTACTTATTCCACTGCGACAGAGGCCAGGCGAGCTCAACTACCTACCTCAATCTCTTCGAACATAACCAGGCCCTCAGCACTGGCTCGCCTTAGTGACCCGGCCATTCCTTGTCCTGTCAGCTGTGCAGGGAATGGAGGCTGTGTTTTTTCTGTTTATTTAGGGTGCGGGATCAGTGATGCATCGGCTGACTGCAGGGAGGTTTTTTCCCTGCTTTCTCTATCTCCTTGGTGGTGGCGGGGCTGATCTTATAACCTTCTTTCAAGTATCTGCTCGTTGTTGGCAGGAGGAAGTTGACAGGCGTCTCCATTTCAGATCCGAGAGCATTCCATTGGGATCGCTATCGATCACTCTGCCGAGCTCGTCGACGTGGATTGTTGACCAAACATTCCTTGTAACCGGACGGATGTCCTTTTTGTATTCTCCGATTCTGTTTGGTTGTTCACCACAGTAGGTCTGACTCTTTGACTTCGGCGATGTAAACGATTTTATACTCTTTATAAAATTGAGTCAATTTCTTATGGGAAAAAAAAAAGTTTAAAGATGTGCCCCGCTGGCCTCCGTGCTTATCCTTTCCACGTCAACAACACTAGTGGGGGCAATACTTAACTCTAAAGGTTGAGGGTGAAGTTAGTAACAACATACTATAAACATTTTCATATTTTAGAGTGGATCGAGACTACGCTTGCGTTACCACTTTGTATAATGAATCTACATGATATACTTCATATTTTGTATATAAAATATGTACGGGCATTGGTGCCAATTTATGGGTCTATTTTATAAGAAGAGTTTAAACATTTAGGAATCAAATGATAAGCAAAATAGCATGTGCGAGATGTTTCCATATTAAATATTGTTATTGTATTTCAATAATAAAATACGTATAATTAATTAAGTTAGTGTACATAGTGCGGAATATGAGGAAATGGTTTGTATTGATGTCATTGAAGGCAACGACTATTTATGGTGACGTCACCCGCTAGAAGGGTGGATGTATATTACTCAACACTTGTTCCGCATCTCCGTTGGAGTACATTCTTTGGACTACATCTAATCGCCAGTAAATAAATAAAATGCCCAATTTTGGAGTACATTCTTTGGACCACTTGTTAAGAAAATAAATAAAATGCCCAATTTTGACATATGGATTAATGGATGAGCTCACACCTAACATTATTATGATATACCTTTGCTAAATCATAGTTCAACAGAAACATTTTCTTTTAAAGTAAAATATGTACGAGGTATAATTAAAAATATACGAGCATAACAAAGCATAAGATGATTCACAAATAAAATAAATAATTTATTTAGCATGGAGTATATCCTGAAGTATTATATTTATATGTTTAAAAGTTCCGTGAGATGGTAAAAGACAAACGTACTTTTCTCCAGATGGGAGGAGGTCTTGTGGTCAAACCTTGCTGAGTTTCCGGGATGGATTGTAATGCTGCTATGTAAACACTTTATATATTGTTGAATATAAAAGAGAAACTTTCCGGTGGACAACTTTATATATTGTTGAATATAAAAGAGAAACTTTCCCGTGGAAAAAAAAAAATCTAGTGGAGGAGATCTCTTAACCCACAAACAAGGAGTTTCATACACCACTTTGATATGTGACTTTACTCTAACTTTAAAAATAGATTATTATTATTATTATATACAAACACATAATCAAAACTTTATAAAAAAACAAAATTAACCAACTAAAATCACTCATATTAATAGATTTAGACTTAAACTATAAACTATATGAAATATTCATCACTTAAAATTATTATGTTTCAATATTTTTATGGTCTTTCAATTATATAATGTTTTAAAATTTAAAAGTTGAAAATTTTACTCACTTTGATAATATTGTTGATTTCCTTTCACAATCACATATTAAAAACATTTAAAATAAAAACTTAATATAAATTTCAATATTGATGTAACTATTATTGATGATGATGAACGTCCACTAAGACCTAATTGGTCTATCGGACCTTAAGAGGGTAAGCGATTACTTGTGATTCTTTAGAATTTTGTTTCTGTGCTTGAAAAACATTAAGATAAGCTTTCCAAGATCACCATACTTTTGTTGAGTTAAGAGGTTAGGAAGGTTGGTAGTGTGACCAATATTTTGAAAATGAGATATAATATGGGTATAGGTTGGACAATCTAAGAGAAAGTGTGTTTCATCTTCAACCTTCTTAGTGTCACAAAAGTGACACACTCTTTCATCCCATGGCGATTTAGGAATTGACCAACGCCCAGTTTCACTATGGAGCTCGTGACAATTTGTTCTTATCTTAGCAATGCTTATTTTTTTCTTTATACTTGGCAAGACAGATAGATAATTTTGATCTTCTAGATTAGGGTTGATTACATCTTTATAATACCTTAATTTTCTTTTTTCCTCTAACTCTTTATCACACCACATTTTTTCCTTAAATTTTGATTTGACGTTTTTTTTAATAGTATCTTTATTCTGCAAAATGGTTTCTTCCATGATTCCCCAATAGTTTAGCCAAGATCGGGCGTCTTTATGCCATCCTCGCTTGAGTCGATGGTGGTTATGACTTGATTTGGAAGAAATTTTAGGTAGCCTTTTGTCTTCCCTGTTGTTTAACTTGTTCTTATACATTAGATATCTAGTCATAGCCATACTCTCAATAGGGGAGAGGCTAGTTTCTACGAGGAGGATGGGATAGGGCGTATTTCCTTTAATTTTGAGATTATAGGTTATGAAATTCTTTTGTATTTTCTCTATCTTTCTCCAGGATTCACGAGAGATACTACGGCCCCAGACTTCACATCCATAAAGAATAACAGGTGTAACAAGAGTCTCAAAGAGGAGTTTCTTCTTATCCCAACTCCAAAGTTCAGTTGATTTACAATTGTTTTCAAGCCCATAATAAGCTTTCCATCCCCCAATAATCATTT
>ML786401.1:269647-284384 GCA_009831015.1 Picea engelmannii | reverse complement strand
TCCTTTGATTATCATAATTCTCTTCAATGGTGCTCCTATGCATGGAAAATTTTAGAGTTAGGGTTAAAGGTTTATGATCAGAATCAGGCTCATGGTCATTTAAAAGGTCAAAAGTTGTTATTTGGTTGGAAATGGGGATATCAAATATCACCTAATCTACAACACTACTACCTAACCCATGAATACAGGTCATTTGGTTGGAGTTTGACCACTTTTTATATATATAATATATCATTATATATATATAAAAAAACTATGAATAAAATATATGCATACCAATATGAATAAAAAATATGGATATGGTATAACATTTATAAATTTAAATAATTTTTTTATAATTTATAATATAAAAATATATATTCAATAATATTTTTTTATAATTTATAATATAAAAGTATATATTCAATAATAAACTTATTTTAAATTAGAATAAAAAATATTTACTAAATATTTATTAAATTAAAAATTAAATAAATTTATAATGGTTAAAAAGTCAATATTGTAGTTTTTGTGCTTTATATTTATACAGTTTGAGTGGGCCTAATGGTTAAGAACATGTGTTTCCTCTTAAGAATATTTATTAAATTAAAAATTAAATAAATTTATAATGATTAAAAAGTCAATATTCTAGTTTTCGTGCTTTATATTTATACAGCTTGAGTGGGCTTAATGGTTAAGAACATGTGTTTCCTCTTAAGAGGTCACAGGTTCAAATCCAGAGAGGGGTAGGGTATGTATACCTTCATAGACTTTACCAGTCAAATCGTTGGGCGACCATGACTCTCACAAGTCCAATCTAAGATATAGCACTTAACATGTAAGTCAATAATTAGTTTTAGGTAGATTATAAATGGATGTGTAAAACCCCTTTCATGCCCCTTTTACATATTATCCAACCTTATATTTATATATGGATATAAAAGTGGCAAATACCTTGCTAGATTCATTAGTTGTCTCTTTCAAAATTTGCATAAATATCTTGAAGGTCTATGTGATAACTTATAAGATATATGTCCACTTGAGCTTATTTAAAATGGGTTTTGCCAAAGTTGTAGGCGCATTAAATTTGGTGGAAATATAGATGTTTAACAAAATAATAATTATATACTAAAATTTATTAAAAAAATTAAATTATTATTATACTATCTTTTATATTAAAATTTTAAAAATCCTTAAATATTTTTTACTATATATTTTTAAAAATTAATTAATTTATCAAATTTTATGAAACTATTATTTTGGAGTTTTTTTTGAGTTTTTATGAATATTTTTTTCTGATTAATTTTTATTAAGAATGATGAATCCATTTATGCATTCAAAAATACAATTTAAACAACAACAAAAAATAGAGATTTCACCAAAATCTATTTTGAAAAATTTAAATGAAAATTTTCAAAAAATCAAATATTTATACAATACCATTTTAAATAATACATTTACTACACCTTGCAATTGGTGATAAACCTCATTGAGCAAGTTGGGATCCGAGTGATAATGAATCTACATGATATACTTCATATATTGTATATAAGATATAACGATGGGGACATGTTTGTCACATTTCAAGGACAAAACTTTGTTTGAAAAATGGTGACATTAATATGATTATCAGATTATTATAGTAGTATGTTCGTTACATTGCAAAATTACTATGTTCATCACTTCGCGATGACAGGGCTGTGTTTGTCACATTGTGACAATATGGGTATGTTCGTCACATTGCAACGATGGGCTATGTTCATCACAACACAACGACATGGCTATGTTTGACACATTGCAACATTACTATGTTTGTTAAATTGTGACACTACTATGTTCGTTAAATTGCAAAATTACTATGTTAATCACTTTGCGATGACAAGGCTATGTTCATCACATTGCGACAATATGGCTATGTTTGTCACGTTATGATAGTGGGGCTATATTCGTCACATTATGACAATGGGGCTATGCTAATCACATTACGCCATTACTATGTTTTTTAGATTGTGACACTACTATGTTCATCACATTGCAAGATTACTATGTTCATCACTTTACGACGACAAGTCTATGTTCGTCACATTGAACCAATATTGGTTATGTTTTTCACACTAAGATGTTGGGATATGTTCGACACATTGTGACATTACTATGGTTGTCAAATGGTGACACTACTATATTCGTCATGTCGGAATGTTCAGTTTTGTTCATCATACTTGAACGTTGGGTCATGTTCGTCACATGACAACGTTGGTTTATGTTCAACACATTACGAAAATGAAGTTTTGACAAGTTTTTTTTTTAAGACTAAGGTATATATATACCTCACCCGCTACAAGGGTGGATGTATATCACTAAACACTTGTTCTGCATCTCCGTTGGAGTACATTATTCGGACCACATCTAATCTCCATCACGAACGTGTCGTCGACAGAGGCCTTGACGTCATGTCCCTCTTTAATATTGTGCATTTCGAAATGATGGGCTTTAATAACTGGAAAGCTCGAGGACATCTCCCATTAAAATGAATAGACATGTGAATATTATGGGATCTGGTAATTTCTTTTTGCCTGCATTTTGAATTTGCGAAATACTTTTTATTTTATTTTTTTGCTTGTGCAGTTTTAGTTTTCTTAAAAGCTTCAGCATAGTTCACAAACGTGTCACCCACAGAGGCCTTGACGTCATGTCCCTCTTTAATATTGTGCATTTCAAAATGATGGGCTTTAATAACTGGAAATCTCGAGGACATCTCCCATTAAAATGAATAGACAGACGAAGATTATGGGATCTGGTAATTTCTTTTTTCCTGCATTTTGAATTTGCGAAATAATTTTTATTTTATTTTTTTGCTTGTGCAATTTTAGTTTTCTTAAAAGCTTCAGCATAGTTCACGAACGTGTCATCCACAGAGGCCTTGACGTCATGTCCCTCTTTAATATTGTGCATATCTTAGATGTCAGATTTGAGAATCTGCTTAGATATGGGAATTTTAATACGTGTTGCTAGTCACTATTGAGCGTACATATTAAAAAATATTGGCATTAATAAGTGAAAATATTGAGAACATATGTCATTAAAATGAATCAACACAAAATCTAGGGAAGACCATCCAGCGTTGCTTTTAAATACTTATTGCCATTTCTCTCTATCATCAAAGAGTTGTGCTTTAGGGTACCTTCGTTCTAATGTTCCTGGTCATGGACATGTAAGACAGCTTAGAGATGCGATTGAGTGGCAGATGAAACAAGAGAGACTGGTTTTATGTGAAGTGACCTTTGAGTAAAAAAAAAATCTGTTATATAAGAGAAACTCAAAGAGGACGAAAAAAAAGAACAAGTATGTTCTGGTTGGTGTTCTCCCTGTGTTCGATGCTTTGGTTGGTTGAAAAGGCTGCCTGGAGATTTGTTGGTTGAAATTCTTTGTTTTCTTTCTGGCAATTGTAATGGATTTTGAGGTCACGTGCAAAATAGTTCTTCGTTCAAGTATATAGCTTCTTCCAACAACAAAGATTTGGCAAGTGTATCGAATTGTAGAGATTGCACAAGTATTTTTCTACCTCGAAGGCGGGTAACAGAAATTGTATGGGTGGATAAAATGACATATTACCACTAAAAAAGTTTCTACTTCATAGTTCGATGACCTGCATGTGGGTCTGGTAGCCAACTTGACAGAAATCTATGTTCTTTGTCAAAGTTTGTTCGGTTTCCTCTGGATGTAGTGGCTGACTCCACATATTTGGTGTCACCTCCGAACATTCCATACCTTTCTGTAGGCCACCATACCTCCACCGCTATGAGGAAAGATATATTCTAATGCCATCTACAACATTTGATACACTTGCCAGACCTGTGCTGGTGCATTCTGCAACATTTGATGCACTTGCCACACCTCTGCTACCCGAAGAAGTTATGTACCTCAACAGAGTTGCATTTTGCATATGGGTTTAACGTTTCTTCCAATTTACTGCAATAAAGCAAAGAAGTTCCACATACATATCCTCAGGAAGGATTCTCAACCAACCAGACGATCGAATACAAGGAGAATACCGGTCACTATGTACTTGAATTTTTTTCCCCTGCCTTGGCTGTTGTGACATAAAACGACTCTGTCCACTTTGAAATCGGCCCGAGTCACATTTCTAAGTTGTCTCGGATTTCAAGGGTCGGAAACATTGCAAGGAAAGCACCTTAAACCCCAAATTTTTGACGGCAAAGGGAAATTAATACTTGACAAAGAATGGAATGTTGAATAAGCAGCCATTGCAAGCAGGCCATATCTGGAAAAGAGAAGGTATTCAAAAAACTGGGATAGATGTACTTGGCAACACCGATTAAGTAGAAAACCCAAAATTGATATTCAACTCGTTTTTTACAAATAAAGAGTTTGAACGTCAAGAAAACTGTGAAGAAGCTTCATCAATGTACATATTTTTTATTGGTCGACGGTAGGCAAAATCACAATCGTTGTCACAAATAGCCTTAGATGTATTTTGTAGCCCATCTTATTTGAATATAGAATAATTTCGGTTTATTTTTTAACAGTATTTTCCAATTTATGGTATTTGTTTTAATTGTATTTTGTACCTTGTTCCCCTATGTCGTTAAACATGAAGGACAAGCTTTTGTTTCTGCTACCCACTACTTCAATCTAAATAAAACTTGGTATGTTTTTTGTTTACATTTTACATTTAAGAATATTTTTTCATAGGTCATACTTATGTGGCGGCAACCCTGTATTTAAAGAAATAAATTGGAGGACCCATCCTACTCCCATTCTTCTGGTTCCGTAAATAGAATCAATTAATGAGTTACAACAAGGTGGTTGAACTCTTGACGCAATGTTCCTGTGAAGTATGTTGGATATATTGCAACTTCTTCTATCTGATAATATCCGTGCATATATACTAATATCAATACTATTGGAATAAATACAAAAAATCTTCCTCTTCGACAAAGCTTAGGCAATTATGATTGGGTTTGTGGTATTAAACAACTATGTCCATTGTTCCGTCATATACATCTTGCAGCCTAAGAACTTCCGTAGTCTGCAATTTATGCTTTAATTACTTAAAGTGACACCAAATTTTGATTGCATTTAATTTAATTTAGATATTGATGTTTATGGAGAGCCGGTGTTTGTTGATGTCATTACAATGAGTACACGATGAATAGATGATAAACAGTTTATCTCGTTGAGACCAGAATGCAAATTCATGTTTCTTGTTGCGCTATGTACATCTTGCAGTCAAAATTTTCGTGGTTTCAACGAAATTTGCGAGCTGAAGAGCATCTTGCAAATTGGGAGATCATTTGCATTTGAAACAGAACCAATCCATTAACATATATTAGTATGAATACTATTCAGATAAATATGAAAACTTTCTTCATTGATAGATACTAGTATGAAAAATATTGAAATAGATATCAAAACTTTGTCTTGGCCAATACTTAGCCAGTTATCTAGGCACCAGGCCCTAGGTTCGCGATACCCAACACCTATGTCCCCTATTTCGTCATATACATGTTGCAGCCAAAGAAATTCAGTGATCTGCACTTAATTCTTTTACTAGTGATAACCCAACAGAGGTTCGAAAACATTGCCTTTAATAAACAAAACAAAAAAAAGGTTTTTTCGACTCTCAAATACTTATCTCTTTTCCCCTTTTGTTTTTCCCGTCCATTATGGCTTTCTGGTTTTATACTTAGTCATATTTCTATAATGGGTAGTTGCAGGGTTCACAGGCTGACATATCTTCATCTCCATCTGTATCTTCACATGATGAATCCGACCATCTGTTGTACCTTTCCATACCTAGGCAATTTTATGGCCGCGGTTGCCAGATCGACGCATATGAACCGGCCTTTTGTTCTTCCCACTCGTTATCTCTTTCTGGATATATACTTACTGCCCTTTCTATGGTATCTGATTCTAGAGTTGGCGGGCTGACATGTCTTCATCTCCATCTATATCCTCGCACGACAGATCCGACTGACCGCTATTCCTTTCCATACTAAGCCAATTTTATTCCCGCCGCTGCGGGGCTGACGCTTGTGAACCCAACTGCTTATCATTCCGCTATATACATCTTGCACTCAAAAGATCCATGATCTACAATTCCACTGCGGGTTCCTTGTATACATTAACTTTGTTCAAAGTATCTATTGTTTCTTTCCATCCCTAGCAACTTCACGTCCTTCCTGATATACATCAACAATGCTCTTACTAGTGACAAGTGGACACAGTGATACGAAAGATACTTCCATGATCTGCAATTCATTCTTTAACATGTCCATCTATATCCTCGCACGACGGATCCGACCGACCGTTGTTCCTTTCCATATTTATCCAATTTTATGATCGCTGCTGCGGGGTCGGCACTTGCAAACCCAACTGCTTATCGTTCTGCTATATACATCTTGCACTCGAAACATCCGTGATCTACAATTCCACCGTGAGTTCCTCGTATACATTAAGTTCATTCAAAGTATATGTTATTTCTTTCCATCCCCAACAAGTTCGCGTCCTTCCTAATATACATCAACAATGATCTTAGTAGTGACAAGTGGACACAGTGGTACGGAAGATACTTATGTGATCTGCAATTTATGCCTTACCTGGTTAGAACTCAACAGGGTTTCACAAGCATTTGCATTAATAATCAAACACTAGATGTTCTTCTGCGAGATACTTAGTTCTTTTTACATTCTCTTCTTCCCGTGTATTATCTACAATTCCACTGAGAACACCTCTGTCCTTTTTCCCTTATTTTATTCTCGTATATTATGGGACTATAAAATATGGACATGATATTTTATAGAGCATGTACAAATTCTATATTCCATACCTAGCAACATTTTGGATCACGGGTTCTTGGGCGAGAGGGCTCAAAATTGGGCCTCCATTGTTCTGTGGCCTACAAATAGCACCCAGAGTTCTGTGATATACAAATTGACAAGCGAACCTGCGGACTGGATGACTGAAGATTGCATTTCTATTGTTTTGTGTCCTCCAAACAACGCTCCCAGTTCCGCGATATAGAAATTGACACACAGAATGAAGAACTGGCGGGGTGGACATTGTCATTGTTTACGGATGCTAATCCATGTGAAGTATCTAACAGTATCTAAAAAATTATTTTGAATACTAAATTAGCTATTAGTAGTGACAATTGGACACAGAGGTACGAAATGGTTGGGATTGCACTCTCCGCAATATTCAAATTGACTACCAGACATTGTCTGCTCTTCTGTGTTACAGATTATGCATTCAAATGTTCAGAGCGATACAATTAGAAGGTCTGGGCCTTGCCTCCTCTGCAGACACCTTCTCAGCCTATTTTGGGTCCTCCTATTGCTGGGTTCACGAAATATGCAGCTCCAGCATTGGCGGGTTGACATATCTTTATCTCCATCTATATAATCAGACGACGAATCCGACCGACCATTGTTTCTTTCGATACTTGGCCAATTTTATGTCCATGTTTGTTGGGTTGGGACCAATTTCATCTCCATCTATATCCTCGCATGGCGATTTGGACCGCCATCTGTTCTTTTCATACTTAGTGAATTTTATGCCCACGGTTGTCGAGTTGGCGCAATTGAACTCTATTCCTTTTTGTTCCGTTATATACATCTTCCACTCTAAATTTTCGTGATCTACAATTCCACTGCTAACTACTCGGTCATTTTTCCCTTTTTTTCTTCCCGTGTATTATGGGACTATAAAGTATGGACATGATATCTTATAGAGCATGTACTAATTCCACATTCCATACCTAGCGACATTTTTGATCGCGGGTTCTCGCACAGGCGGGCTCAAAATTGGGCCTCCATTGTTGTGTGTGTTACAAATAGCACCCACAAGTCCGCGATATACAAGTTGACAAGTGGACCTGCGGACTGGCTAACTCAACATTGCACTTCTATTGTTCCGTGTCCTCCAAATATTGCTTCTAGTTCCATGATATAAAAATTCACACACAGAATGCAGGGCTGGTGGGGTGGAGATTGCCATTGTTTACGAATGCTAATCCCTATGAAGTATTTAACAGAATCCAAAATATTATTTTCAATACTAAATTAGCTCTTAGTAGTGACAACTAGACACAAAGGTATGAAAAGGTGGCATCACACCCTATGCAATATACAAATTGATTATTGGGTTCCGACATCGTCCTCTCTTCCGTGTTACAAATTATGCATTCAAATGTTCGGAACGATACAAGTTGAACATCGGGGACTTGCGTCTTCTGCAGACACGTTCTCGGCATGTTTTGGATCCTCCTGTTACCGGGTTCACTAACTGTGCAACTCTTGGATACTATTTTGGGTTGGCATCAACCTTTGTTGTACCACGGTTCACAAATGTTTCAAAGTATCTGTCACTGCCTCAGTTGGCATCCGACCCTCCGCAATATACAAATTGACTACCGGGTTCACATCTTGTACTCAAAATTTCTGTGATCTACAATTCCACCACCGACTCCTTTGTCATTTTTCCCTTTTCTTCTTCCCCTGTATTATCGCTCTTTGGTTATATACTTGGTTTCCTTTCTATGATCGCGGGTTCCAACATTGGCGGGCTGAATTCTTTATCTACATCTATATAATCACACCATGAATCCGACCGACCGCTATTGCTTTCCATAATTAGCCAATTTTATGGCCGCGGTTGCTGCATTGGCAATCTACAATTCTACCGCAGGCTCCTCGAACTCGCAAGATTCATTGTACCACAGTTCAAAAATGTTCTTCCTAATATACATTGGTTATGCTCTTACTAATGACTCTTACAAGTGACGGTTGCACACAACAATACGAAACAGTTCGCATCCAGCCCTTCGCAATATAGAAATTGACTATCGGGTTTCGACATCGTCCCCTCTTCCATGTTACAGATTGTGCATTCAAATGTTCCGAACGATACAATTTGACCATCGGGACCTCACATGTTCTTTCCAGACCTTCTGACCCTATTTTGGATTCTCCTATTCACGAGTTCACGAAATCTCCAATTCTTAGTCAGTGTTTCAGGTTGGTGCATTCGAACTCTGCTGCTTCTTATTCTGTGATATACATATTACACTCAAAATTTCCATGATTTACAATTCCACCGCAGAGTCGTTGATCCTTTTTCCCTTTTCTTCTTCCCTTGTATTATCTCTTTGTGGTTATATACTTAGTCACATTTCTATAAACGCGGGTTCCAGCCTTGGTGGGTTCAGATATCTTTATCTCCATCTATATAATCACACGACGAATCTGACTAACCGCTATTTCTCTCCATACTTGGCCAATTTTATGGCCACGGTTGGCGGGTTCACGGTTTCGAACTCTGCTTCTTGTTGCGTCATGTACATCTTGCACTCAAAACTTTTGTGATCTACAATTCCAGCGCAGGCTCGTCGAACTCACAAGCTTCACTCTACCACTGCTCACAAATGTTTCAAAGTATCTCTCGCTTCCTTCCATCCCCACTAAATTCCTGTCCTTCCATCTTTCCTACCATACCCTCTTCGTTGTTATGTGTATTGCACTCAAAAAGTTCTGAGACATACAATTTGACCCTCGTGCCCTCACCTTAAACGGTTGTACCTTGCAACCCTATTTTGTAGCGGTTTTTTTCCCCTGCCCGCAACCTCCGTAATTTCTTGCTATGCAATTAGAAACCTTTCATGCTAACAGCTAACCATGTAGGAACCGTCAACATTGTCATTAATGGGCGAAAAGATCAAGGAGATATCTCATTATTATGCATTAAACCAAGATGTCTGGAGAGTTATTTTGTCCCTTCTGATTGTTCATCTCGAACATGCATCCTCGTGTTGGGCCGCTCAAGAAATATGCAATGCTTAATTGCTCATTGCAATATCTACCATGTTCGCATTTCTATGTATGCAATTAGTAGTGTTTAATGTTAACAACTCATCATGCAACAACTATCCAAATTGTCATTAATCAACGAAAGTCTCGAGGACATCTCCCATTCACACGCTTTCGACCAAAATTTGCGCAGGGTTATATTATCCTTTCCAAATTTTCATTTCATTCATCGTCTGGAACAAATAAACGTTCTTGTAGACTTATGGTAGCAGGTCGACAACAACTTTTTGGAGATACAGTAAATATGTTCGCACAAGAGGACCAAAACTTCCAGTGGTCCAAGGCATACTTTTATTATTCATCTCGTTCTGCCCAAAACGAAGTGATTTGGACATCTAGAATCGCTCATGCAGGCTGCACCCCTGAGGTTTTTGACTGTAAGGAGGTGGTCTCTTAGTGCACCGAAAAGTATATTCCAGGCCAAAGAATTATTCCACTACGCGACCATTCTCCTGTTTCTTTGTCACCTCAGGTCTTCCACGAGATGTTAAAATTGTCGAAACCAACATTGACATTCAGAGGACAAGACTGCAAGCAATTTCTAGAAAAACATCATAACGGGTTGGACATCTTAGCCGACTTCCTCGAAGACCCAACAACAATTCCTGAAGAGATCACAAGGTTGCAGGTAAGTTCCTTTAGAAATCCATTCCAGGAAATTGCTTGGCTATTTACAAGAATAACGGGACAGGCATCCACAACAAGCATTTCCCATACAATTATTTATATTTTGTATTTGAAAATCAAGGAAAAATACATTTTTGATTGGGGGAAGCTAATTTCCATTGAGCTTTGTTCCCAGTTGTCATGATTCAAATAATCGAATAAATTTTATATGTCATCCTACTTGATTTTCGCAATTGTGTATTGTTGCCCGTTTCCAAAACTTTCTCTTTCCAATAAAATAAACTGTGGATTCGACCCAGTAACAGTTTGGCACGAGGCCCTGTGGAGACACAAGGCCTCCCATTGTTTTTATGAAGTTTTTAATGGCTTTGTATCAGTTTTCAAAGATTTACTGTTAGGCAAGGATGCTCTGCGGATGTCTGGCCAAGCAAGCAAGTTTTTGAACAAGAAGGGCACACTTGATCAAGAAAAAAATCACAGTGTCCTCATGGTCTTTGGCTCTAAGGAAAATCCTTCCTTCCTTCCATGCCACATCACGGACAAGATGTTTGTTGCAGAAATATCAAGGCAATACAACCATTGGTTGCATTTTTTCCATGACAAGAAAAAAAAAAAGTTCATTCCTCTGCCCCGGAAAGTCGGAGACTTCGTGTGAAGAATCATAAACAAGATTGACGAGTTTGCCGCCCATTTCAAGAAATTAAACCTAACGTATGCTGAAAGGATAAAAGGGTTCGACCCTAATGGCATTTTTCGAGAACATTTACTGGGTGTTGGCTTTAACACCTCTTTTATCCATAGACACCTGACCCAAGATAGGGACATGTCAACAAAAATCCATCTTCTACCGATTGCGACGCAGATACATTGCAAAGTGTGACTGAATTGTACAGACAACATGGAAAAGTATCCAGTGAGAAGAGTACTCAGTCCCCCGCCAACACTCCCAAGAGCACGACATCATGGAGCATTGCTTCGACGGGCCACCCCAGTAAGAAAGCAACCCAGAAATCTTCGAACGGAGGAGGAGATAAGAACCCTCCTCACATAAATATTGATAGTTTTCACAAAATTCCACTGGCGAAGAAGAGAAAAAAAAATGCAGGGCAGGTGGAGGAACCTGAAATTGAAAGTGGAAAACTGCAACTTGAAATTGAAGTTGAGTACATGCAGAAAATTGCGTCGTCCATGGTGGAAATATCTGAGACCGATTTTTTTGGCATAGATGAATCCTTCATAATCCAAAGCACTATTTTTGACAGCCAATCTAAAAGTATGGTCATTGAAAAGAGAGATGTAACAAACATGAAAGGAAAATCTCGCACAGAGATTGACTTTAGTGAAATGTCGTCGTCCCAAATCTTCTCATTTCACCAGGTAATCGGTGACATTCTTCGTGATTCCATTGGAGGAATGGAGACGGATCATGCCAATCTGAAACACCGCCTGAACGAATTTGAGCAGGCTTTCATTGCAACACTAGAATTTGTCAGTCGTTTGGCAAAAGTCGTGCCTTCTACCACTGTAGCGAAGATGAAAGTATCATCTACCCTCCTTGCATGCTCTAGAGACCTTGTAGAGAATAACATCAACAAAATAATGCAGCTAGTTACTGAAGCCTGGGAAACATCAAAAAATTTAGTTTCCTTCGGAAAGAAGGCCAATGATTTGCTGGAACATTTGGAGGTGAATTTAAAAAATGAACATATTTTCTGTGATCAGGTACTGGACCCTTTTGCCAACTATGTCGTCAACACATCGGAACTGAAAAGAAGATAGGAGAAACTCCCCTCCCCAAAGCACACCAAAAAAGTAAAATCATGCTGGCAAAAGAAAGTTCACAACCTGCAGCTCATTGCCAAATCATGTAAACAAGTCATATCATAAAAGGAACATTTATTCACAAGCCTTCTCTAGATGGACTTAGCCGGATCCACCAACGAGGTTCAAGATCCTAACTTAATTCTCAAATCCTTGTTAGTCACCAAAGAAGCCTTCCAGGAACAAGTTGATATTTTAAAGGGGTTGTCTTTCGAAAAGTTTTACTGCATACTTGAACATTGTCTAGATGAGCATGAGCGTTGGGTATTGGACTATGCCTCACACAATGAAGAAATTGAATGGAGTCTGCATAGTATTTCAATGGATCTAAGGAAATTAGAAAACGATCTTTACGACATAGAAATCCAGGATGAAATCAACATAGCTCCCTTGAAAAGCTACATCGAAGAATGGTTCCAACAGAGAATGGACAGCCTCGTCTAGGAAGGGAAACAACTGGTCAACAAGACTCCACTGCCCATCAACGACAACAACAAAAACACATCGGCTTTATAGTAAGTCTATACTGCCATCTTGTTTTGTTTATCAATCCAGTTTAAGTCTATGCTGTCATCTTTTTTTCTTTATCAATCCACTTATGTCCTCTTTAAATAGAAAACTGTAACCAAAGACTCATAACTTCCAATTTTTTCTTTTCAGGTCTTTCTCTCTACCGTCGCACACTTCTTCTTTCGACGTTCCTAATTCTTGTACTTATTTCTTTTTATGGTCCGCGAGAGCCCCAATCCCAGTCTATATGACAAACGCATTTAAATTTCCAGAAACATGTAACAAACATTATTAATTTTTGATAAATTCCAAAGAAAACTAGTTCGAAAATGCCCTTATTGTATACTAAATTTTGGCTTTCCAGGAACCTTCTTGTTTGTTCCAAAGAAAACTAATTCGGATATGCTGCATTTCTTGTCTCCTATTGTATGCTAATTTGTTGGTCTTCAACAACGTTGATGCTTTAAATGTTGATGTAATTTCCAGACATATGTAACAAACATTACTTATTTTATAATAAGTTTGTATAGTTCGCAAGCCCGCTTGTCAATTTGTATATCATAGAACTCTCGATGCTATTTGTAGGGCACGAAACAACAAAGGCCCATTTTTTAAACCGCCAGCCCGAGATCTCGCGATCCAAAAACTGGCTAAGTATGGAATTAGCACTCTGTGCATGCTCTATAAAACATGTGTAGAGAAAACTAATTCGACAATGCCATATATTTTTAGTCCAAAAAAAGCCTTAGTTTTAAAGCAAACTAATTCAGTGTAATAGACGTTATTACTATTCTATTATATAACAGACATTATTAATTTCTGGTAAATTTCTATAGTCTGCAGCTCCACCTGTCATTTTGTATATCACGGAACTGTCGGTGCTATTTGTAGGACACATAACATCAGAGGCCCAATTTTGAATCCGCCAACCCAAGAACCCGCGATCCAAAATCTGGCTACGTATGCAATGAGGGCTCTGTGCATGTTCTATAAAATCTCATCCCCATACTTTATAAAAGTACAAATTTTGTATCTATAAAACTAAATATCTACTTTATACAAGTACATATTTCGTATGTATAATTTATTTATTTCTGATGAATTTCTATAGTCTGCAACTCCACTCCTGGATTTATGTATCACAGAGAACATCCGAGGCCCAATTTTTGTATCGCAGAACTGTCGGTTCTATTTGTAGGCCAGAGAACATCAGAGGCCCAATTTTCAGCCCGACAACCCACGATCCATTATAAAAGTACATATTTCATATGTATAAAACTAAATATCTACTTTATAAATTACATTTTTGGTATGTATAGTTTATGCTGTCCAAAAACCTATAATTTCATAAATTCCAAATTCTTTTCTGTCCAGGAGCCCTTGTTTTAAAGATAAATACTTCAGTAATGCTAAATTTTTTGCGTCCAACAACTTTTCAAATGTTGATAATTTTTTATATTTTTCAGGAAGAACTAGTTCGAGAATACTATGTTTTGTATGCAAACCACATGTATTTCAACTTTCTAGCCAAGTGTGTACTAGGTCGCATTTACTCCCATCCCAACCTGACATGACTAGGTTACCATACAACACTTGTTTAACAATGAAGTGTCCAAAAATAATAATTATATTTTAATATAATTCGAAAAAAAAAGCATACGAATTTGATGGAATGGGCTTCTTGTTATATGGAATTCCTTACCATTCATTTCCATTGTTTACTATTTAAAACCCTAATTTGTGCTAGTACATAATTCGTTTCCAATTTATACATTGTTTACTATTTAAAAACCTAAATGGTGCTAGTATATAAATATTTTTTTATTAAAATATATGATTTTTTTTATTTATAATTTTTTTATTATTTATTATTATTATTATTATTATTATTATTATTATTTTATAAAATTTAG
>ML786401.1:214344-258098 GCA_009831015.1 Picea engelmannii | reverse complement strand
ATATATTAATAATGTTAATTTACATTCATCGACCTTGTATACTAAGGTCCATTCAGAATCACACATTCACATCTTTGAGTTTTCCACAGTTCTTGGCCAGCATAATTATTTTTACAGACTGGGGGAAACAGGGTGTTACAATTCCCTCCCCCTTAAAGGAACATCGTCCTTGATTTTCTATCTATCATCATGAAATGTATGTACAGAGGTAAACAAAATTGGATATGCATGTTTCATGGCATCCTCCATTTCCCATGTAGCCTCATCTGGGCAAAAATGTCCCCACCGCACCTTGACCTGTGCAATGGTTCAATTCCGGAGAGAGGTTTCCTTTCTGTCCACTATGCATTGAGGTTCTAGTAGATATTCTCCCTCCGGTTCCACCTGGATCATAGACCAGTCAATTATATGATTAGAATCATGTACATATTTCTTCAATAATGAAACATGGAAAACATTATGTGCTTTTACTGTGGGAGGAAGTGCTAGCCTATAGGCTACAGGTCCCACTCTATCTAGAACCTCAAAGGGTCCACAGTACCGAGGTGCCAACTTGGCACAAGCTCCCATTTTCAGGGAACTCTTCCTGGGCCTAACTCTGAGATATACATGGTCTCTCGTCTTGAACTCTCTTGGAGTTCTCTTTTGGTCGGCATAACTTTTTTGTCGTTTCTGAGTGACCTTCAGGTTTTGTTTTATCTGTGTCACTTGTTGTTCCATTTCTTTCAACATGTTGGGTCCAAAATAAATTATGTTTACAGGATTACTCCAACTAACAAGAGTGTTTCACGGCCTACCATAGAGGACTTCAAACGGACTCATCCTTAAGGATTCTTGGTAGCCATTTTTGTAAGAGAATTCCACCAGTGGCAGGTAGTCTTCCCACTTCTTGGGTTGATGCATTACATGCATTCTTAACATGTCTTCTAGTATTTGGTTCACTCTTACTGTCTGTCTGTCGGTTTGAGGGTGATAGGCGGTGCTAAATAGCAACTTGGTCTCTAAACCAGCCATTAGCGACTTCCAAAAGTTGGAAGTAAATTCCGTGTCTTTGTCAGACACAATCTCTTTTGGCATACCATGCAGTCTGAATATCTCCTTCATGAATACATGAGCAATGTCTATTGCCTTGCAAGTCGACTTGACGGAGATGAAATGAGCATACTTTCTCAATTTATCCACCACTACCATAATGACGTCATTTTGTTTGGTCGAGGTTGGTAATCCTATGATGAAATCCATGGAGATGGTTTCCCATTTCCATTCTGGGATTGGTAGAGGTTGTAATAATCCTGCTGGGTGTCGGTGTTTTGCTTTAACGTATTGGCATTCTATGAATTTGGCTAAGTACTCGGCTATGTCTTTCTTCAACCCAGGCCAGTAGAATTGTTTCCTGGTGGCCGTGATCATCTTCTGGTATCCTGGATGACCAGTATAGGGTCTTTTATGTAGTTCATCCAGTATGAACCTATTCAAGTCGTCACAATCTGGAATGTACAATCTGCTTCGGTAAGTGAGTAGACCTCCTTCCATCATCTGGTAGTCTCTGTACTTTACCTCGGTGGGCTCTTGTTGTAGGTACGGGGTCACGGTCTAGACGAAGGGATCTATTTCTTGTGTATTTCTGACTCTTTCCTTGGCATTCGTCTTACAGGTACTCACCGCTGCCAGGTGAATTGTTTTCATACTTCTGCTAAGGGCATCAACCACCCTATTTTCCTTTCCTTTAATATGTTTGATTTCAAAATCAAACTCCCTGAGAAGGGCCATCCACCTAGCTTGTCTGGCATTGTGCTTTGGTTGGTCAAACAGACATCGCAGCCCACAGTGGTATGTCATAAGTACAAATTTTCTTCCCATGAAGTAATGCCTCCACATTTTCAAGGCGTGCACTATGGCAGCCAGCTCTAGATCATGGGTCACGTAGTTGACTTCATTCTCATTCAATTTTCGGGATTCATAGCAAACCACACTTCCTCCCTGCATAAGGACTCCTCTGAGCCCTTCTTTACAGGCATCAGTGCACACGAGGAAGTCATCTTCGGGATCGACGATCTTCAACACGTGTGCGTGGGTCAGTAGATGTTTCAGGGTTTGAAAACTTTCTTCACATTTTTGTGTCCATGTAAATTTTGTCCCCTTCTTATGGAGGGCAATGATTGGACAATCAATCTTGGAGAATCCTTTTATAAATCTCCTATAGTATCCTACTAAACCCATAAAGGATCTGATATCCGAAACATCCTTTGGGGTAGGCCATTCCATGCTAGACCTGATTTTGTCAGGGTCTACTGCTACTCCTTCTTCAGATAGGACATGGCCTAAGTAATGTATTTGCTTCTGGAAGAATTCACATTTGTTGAATTTGGCATAGAGATGATGTTCTCTTAGCACTTGTAGCACAAGCCTAATATGCTCTTCATGCTCTTCTCCATTCTTGGAGTAAATTAATATATCATCAATAAAAACCAGTACAAATTTGATGAGTACATTGTTCATCAAACACATGAAAGTGGCAGGGGCATTGATTAACCCAAATGGCACTACCACAAACTCATAGTGACCATACCTCATTCGGAAGGCAGTTTCATGGATGTCTACACCCTTGATTCGGACTTAATGGTATCCCGACCTCAAGTCAATCTTTGAGAAAATAGACGCACCCTCCAATTGATCGAACAAGTCATCTACCCTGGGCAAGGGGTACTTGTTCTTTATGGTTACCTTATTGAGTTGTCTATAATCTATACACAGTCTGAGGGTATCTTCTTTCTTCTTCACAAATAGGACTGGTGCTCCCCATGGAGACACTCTGGGCCGGATATAGCCCTTATCCATCATTTCTCTCAATTGCAATTTGAGTTCAACTAGTTCAGGTGTGCTCATCCGGTAGGGTGTCCTAGACACCGACACCGCTCTCGGTGCAAGTTCTATCAAGAATTCAATGTCCCTTCTCAGAGGTAAACATGATACCTCTTCCAGAAATACATCTCTGTATTCTCTCAGGGTAGGGTGGTCTTCGAGGCTTGTTGTGTCACCTTCAATTGTTTTCAATACATGTATTGCATATAGGGGACATCCTCTTCGGAAATACCTTCTCATTTGTAGAGCTGATATTCGTCTCACCGAGACAGGTTTTTGGATCCCTTGGAGGGTTATCCTTTTTCCTTCTTTACCTTCACATTCTAAGGTTTTATGGTAATAGTCCAATCTGGCTTGATAGGCGGTTAGCTAGTACATACCAATCAACAGATCATACGATCCCAGGGGTAATATGTTAAGGGTTTCTTGGGTGGGGAATTCACCCAACATTAAATGGCAAGCTGGTATGACCTCTGCTACCCTTCTTTTGGTTCCAGTGGCTAACTATACCAACCATGGCTTGGCATTTTTATGTGGTTGTAGTTTACATTTATCAACAGCCTTAGGGGCTATATAACTCAAATTTGAACCAGGGTCAATCATAATAGACACTAGATGGTTGGTGATCATACCTTCGATTTCCACCACCGAAGCTTGGTGGTCATCTTGGTTATTATCCAAGGCTGCATAAATTTGCGGCACATTCTGTAAATTCTCCGACTATTCTGTTGTCGGTGTGGACAGTCTCTCAGTAGATGTTCTTCTCCGCAACCCCAACATTTCAAAGGTTCTCTCTTTGGGTTATCAGCCTTCACTGGTACAGATCCAGAAGTTTTATTTCCGCTCAAGGAGGGAAAGTTTTGTTGGTGTACACTCTGGGCTGGGAAGCTCATCCTTGAGTTCTTCTTATAGTCCCTAAATCTTGGGGATTTAAACCCTCTTTTCTGGAATCCTGAACTATTCCTCTGCTTCCAGCCTTCGCGAGGTCCTATTTGATGCCCAAGTTGTTCATAACAATATCTTGCCTTTCGGATAGTATCTTCTAGGGTCTTTTGTTCGTCAAATTCAATGTTGTTCTGATAGTCCTTAGGTAGTCCACTGATGAATCGTTGCACCTTTGCCTTTTCTGCTTTTATGTAGGGTACATACCTCAGCAAATCGAGGAATCTGCTGACATATTCCTCTATGGTGAGTTGCCCCAGCTTACGTTCATAGAATTATTTAGTCTTTTCGTCGAAATATTTTTTCGATAGATACTTCTTCCTGAAGTATTTCTCAAACCGTTCCCAAGACATGTCTTCTTCGTGAATCCCTTTTACATTCTTAAGGTCTTCCCACCAAATGGAAGCCTTTCCATTCAATTTGAAGGTGGCTACTCGGGCCTTCAAGTTTTCTGAGAAGTCATGGACTCTAAAATACTTCTTTAGTCTGAGCAGCCAGGCCTCTACTTCTTCTCCTTTCGTTATTTCACCGTCGAAGGAAGGTGGTTTGGCCTTCTTGAACTCTTCAATATTATGACTCTTGGAAAGTTTCTGCTTCTTTCGTTTTCTTCGGGAATGAGAACTAGTTCTGTTGCTAGAAGATCCCTCCAGGTCGCCAGCTTCCTTTCCAGAAGAATTGTTCGACGCTTGTCCCTTATCTCTGGGGTGGACCTTTCTCAAGGTGCTTCTTTCAGTATGGCCACTGACATGACAACGTTTCTGTGTCTCAGGTTCATGTTGCATTTGTCTTTGTAAGTTGGATAAGCTCTACAGTAAAAATGCATTAATTTATGTTTGTTTCTCTTGTTCTTTGATCATCCTCTCATTGTCATCCTTCTAGCTCTGCAATTCGACCATGAGACTCCTCACAGTCTCAACTAGATTTGGAGGGGTCCCTACCATCCTCCTTTCATCAGACTCTTCGTCTCTATTGTGGGATCCCTCCCCCACTTCATGGTGAGTCACCATTCTATACGTTTGAAATTTCCTACAGTTAATCTTCCGCTTTGTGTGCAAAAGAAAAATGTTGGTTGTTAGTCAATATTTTATATTTATCTATAACCAATACATAATTCATATTTTTCACATGTACACACACACACTAGGAGTTTTCGTTCTTAACTTCGACTTTTGATTAAGAAGGTTAAGATAGGGGGTTACTCCTTTTAGGATTGTTTTGAACGGAGCTCCTGCGCAACTCATTCATGAGCCCAATCAAGCCAAGTGTTGTAACTATGCTCTGATACCAATTTGTAACATACCCACTACGGAATTCAAAATTTTTTAGCCTTTTTCTTCTTTTCTTTGAGGAACAAAATTCCCCGAATCCCTACGGGGCCTGTTACAGAACCTGTCATCCCTTATCCGTACTCATATGATCGACGGCTATGACCACAAGCCTTATCAGAGAGGTGCTCGTTCGCTTTCGCGATTCGGGAAATTGCGATGCATGCATTTCCCTTTCTCTCTTGTCTTTTGAAGGGTTGAAACTCGAAATGGATCTAACCGCTTAACGAGATTAACAACAACCCAGGTTAAGTCCGGGTACTCTACCCTTCGAGATTTCGTATACCGGAATTTTGGGAGGTGCAATGACAGGAGAACTTACCGTCAGGGATCCCGGGTGCCGAAACACCGAAACACCATATCTCGTCCGCACTATTATTATTATTTCGTGGTTTCACACTTTGGGTTTTCGGGACTAGCGAGTACGAGAGATATTTCCAATAGGTATCTCAAGTACCAAATTACCGAAACCCCCAATATTATCCGTGCTAATCCATTTTGGCACTTCCCTTTTCGGGATGTCGCATTAAGTGAGAACAAGGGGTCTCTCTCCTAGGTTTTCCAGAAGTAGAAAACTCTGAGTCATCAAAACTCTAAACATGCTCCACTATTTCGGGGTTTCCTCCATCGGGATTTCACAAATTGGGGTTTCGAGACTGGAGAATACATGGGGCTTGGACTTAGGTACCCCGGGTGCTGAAATAATGAAGTATAATAACTTCTCCACACCCTATTTTTCGGGACTTCGTAAGTCAGGATTTCGGGACTTGCGAGTACAAGGGAAACTTACCCTTGGGTCTTCCGGGTTCTAAAAAGCCAAAATGCTGAATCAAGTCACACTATACCAATTCAGGATTCCGCGAGTGAGGTTTCACATATAGAAACTTCGCGATACAAGAGGTTGAAGCTTCACGCTCCTCGACTACCCGAATGCCGAAAAGCCGATACACCCGCTCATCATACACTTGACCAAATTCAGGGTTTCGCAACGTGCGCAGACAGGAGGTCTCGCACCTAGACCTTTCGGGAGCCGAAACTCCAAAATACAAATTCTTAAACTTGTGCATCTATTTCGGGATTTCACCCATTGGAATTTCACGGGTCGGGGATTCGGGACTTGCGAGTACAAAGGACTCGCCTCTAGATATCCCTGGTACCGAAACTCCGAGATCTTATATCTTCTCCATACTATTATCATTTCGGGATTTCGCAAGTCATGAGGACAAGGGTTCTTACCCTATGATCTCCCAGGTGCCGAAAAGCCAAAAATTCTTACAGACCACCACGTGTACTCTACAGTTGGACGGTTCAGGTACTCCCATGGGTCTTGGAATCGACGGTCCTGATTTCTTCACTACTTACGAAGGTTAAAAAGGGCTCGAGGCATTAATGCCTGCGTTCCTTCATCTAATTTAACGATCGTAATAGACCTTAGATCCTCCAAAAGGATCTCATTCTTTCATTTAGAAAGAGGAAGGGTCTCCTGGGTACCGAACCATCGAAAGGTCCTTAATTCATCCACACGCTGTCATTTCGAGATTTTGCGGGTCGGGGTTTTGGGACTCGCGAGTACAAAAGGACTCGCACCTAGATACCCCGGGTGCCGAAACTTCGAAATATCGAAATCTAAGAATACCATTCTCTCCCATGCAGGATTTTAAAATCTACGCCATTAATTCCTTCTTCAGGCCCTTGGGTAAATTTCACCAGGTTTGAAGACCCGATTGGAAGGTCCTCTTAAAATCTTTGAGCTATTAGCTTCTGTGACTGGTAGTGAGAAAGCTCAAGGTTTTTACTACGAAGGCAGTCCTTTCTAGGCACTTACCCCGACTCTATAGAGTGAGGGAAATTTCCCAAAAGGATGTCCCTGTGGGGGAAAGGAATCTATCCAGAGTGTTACATGAGGTAAACAAGGGAACAATTTCCCGAGAGAAGATTTGAAAAACTGCACTTATTCATATATATATATATATATATATATATATATATGTATATATATATATATATATATATATATATATATATAAGCTATATGCGGTCGTTCTGCCATAAGCATGAAACCACCATTTCTGATCAAAACGTCGTACAAACAGTTTTATACTGAAATCATTCATAATTTCAAAAAACATGAGCATACATGTCAGAATATTTCAATTCAAGATACAAGATATAACACTTATCAGAAAAACACCGGGTTTGAGGCAATTGCTGAGAGGGGTGCTCGTTTCCACCCAACCGTAGGCTCAGTGACTCCAAATGGATTTACCACTAGCCACCCTCGAGCTAGACCACGATGCTTGAGACTCTTTGTCTCTGTTCTTCAGCGATCGAGAACGAAGGTTACTCTCCTTCTTCTCTGCTATCACTCACTCTGTATTTTGTTCCAGAGTTCTTCCGATCTTTTCCTGCGATCTCCCTCTCGCGTCCCCTCCTTCCACACCTTTTACCTGATTTTTATTTTTACGGCAAGGTTGCGTGTGGCACGAATTTCCCCGCGGTGGTCAGGTCTGAGGCCTCCACGGATTGGTGGTTCACCCCCATCCCTCATTAACTCATGAGGATCCTCTTCACCTACCAACCTGGCGAGTAATTCATTTCGGGGCTAGCGAGCCGCTCTTGGTTCTCCGGGCCAGTGAAGACCAAATACGGTATTGGTTTCAGTGGAAGTTAGTGCCACCATTCCAGGTGCCTTCCACCACCTTTCTTTAGCCATCGTGGTCTCTTTTTCAGCACATCCNACATTCGTCGACCTTATATACTAAGGTCCATTCAGAATCACACATTCACATCTTTGAGTTTGCCACAGTTCTTGGCCAGCATAATTATTTTTACAGACTGGGGGAAACGGGGTGTTACAATTCCCTCCCCCTTAAAGGAACATTGTCCTTGATGTTCTATCTATCATCATGAAATGTATGTACAAAGGTAAACAAAGTTGGATATGCCTGTTTCATGGCATCCTCCATTTCCCATGTAGCCTCATTTGGGCCAAAATGTCTCCACTGCACCTTGACCTGTGCAATGGTTCGGTTTTGGAGTGGGGTTTCCTTTCTGTCCAGTATGCATTGAGGTTCTGGTAGAAATTCTCCCTCCGGTTCCACCTGGATCACAAACCAGTCAATTATATGATTAGAATCATGTACATATTTCTTCAATAATGAAACATAGAAAACATTATGTGCTTTTACCGTGGGAGGAAGTGCTAGCCTATAGGCTACAGGTCCCACTCTATCTAGAACCTCAAAGGGTCCACAGTACCGAGGTGCAAACTTGGCACAAGCTCCCATTTTTAGGGAACTCTTCCTGGGCCTAACTCTGAGATATACATGGTCTCCCATCTTGAACTCTCTTGGAGTTCTCTTTTGGTCGGCGTAACTTTTTTGTCGGTTCTGAGCGACGTTCAGGTTTTGTTTTATCTGAGTCACTTGCTGTTCCATTTCTTTCATCATGTCGGGTCCAAAAGAAATTATGTTTACATGATTACTCCAACTAACAGGAGTGTTGCACGGCCTACCATAGAGGACTTCAAATGGACTCATCCTTAAGGATTCTTGGTTGCCGTTGTTGTAAGATAATTCCACCAATGGAAGGTAGTCTTCCCACTTCTTGGGTTGATGCATTACATGCATTCTTAATATGTCTTCTAGTATTTGGTTCACTCTTTCTGTCTGTTTGTCGATTTGAGGGTGATAGGCGGTGCTAAACAACAACTTAGTCTCTAAACTAGCAATTAATGACTTCCAAAAGTTGGAAGTAAATTTCGTGTCTCTGTCAGAGATGATCTCTTTCGGCATACCATGCAATCTGAATATCTCCTTCATGAATACCTGAGCGATGTCTATTGCCTTGCAAGTCCACTTGAAGGGGATGAAATGAGCAGACTTTCTCAATTTATCCACCACTACCATAATGACGTCATTCTGTTTGGTCGAGGTTGGTAATCCGGTGATGAAATCCATGGAGATGGTTTCCCATTTCCATTCTGGGATTGGTAGAGGTTGTAATAATCCTGCTGGGTGTCGATGTTCTGCTTTAACCTGTTGGAATTCTATGCATTTTGGCTAAGTACTCAACTATGTCTTTGTTCAACCCAGGCCAGTAGAATTGTTTCCTGGTGACCGTGATCATCTTCTGGTATCCTGGATGACTAGTATAGGGTCTTTTATGTAGTTCATCCAGTATGAACCTCTTAAAGTCATCACAATCTGAAATGTACAATCTTCTTCGGTAAGTGAGTAGACCTCCTTCCATCATCTGGTAGTCTCCGTACTTTACCCTGGTGGGCTCTTGTTGTAGGTACGGGGTCACGGTCTCGATGAAGGGATCTATTTCTTGTGCATTTCTGACTCTTTCTTTGACATCCGTCTTACAGGTGCTCACCGCTGCCAGGTGAATTGTTTTCATACTTCTGCTAAGGGCATCGACCACCCTATTTTCCTTTCCTTTAATATGTTTGATTTCAAAATCAAACTCGCTGAGAAGGGCCATACACCTAGCTTGTCTAGCATTGAGCTTTGGTTGGTCACACAGATATCACAGTCCACAGTGGTCTGTCATAAGTACAAATTTTCTTCCCAGGAGGTAATGCCTCCACATTTTCAAGGCGTGCACTATGGCAGCCAGCTCTAGATCATGGGTCACATAGTTGACTTCGTGCTCATTCAATTTTTGGGATTCATAGCATACCACACTTCCTCCCTACATAAGGACTCCTCCAAGCCCTTCCTTACAGGCATCAGTGCACACAAGGAAGTCAGCTTCGGGATCGACGATCTTCAACACGGGTGTGTGGGTCAGTAGATGTTTCAGGGTTTGAAAACTTTCTTCACATTTTTATGTCCATGTAAATTTTGTCCCCTTCTTCTACAAGGCAGTGATTAGACAACCAATCTTGAAGAATCCTTTTGTAAATCTCCTATAGTATCCTGCTAATCCCATAAAGGATTTGATATCCGAAACATCCTTTGGGGTAGGCCATTCCATGATAGACCTGATTTTGTCAGGGTCTACTGCTACTCCTTCTTCAGATAGGACATGACCTAAGTAATGTATTTGCTTCTGGAAGAATTAACATTTGTTGAATTTGGCATAGATTTGATGTTCTCTTAGCACTTGTAGCACAAGCCTAAGATGCTCTTCATTCTCTTCTCCATTCTTGGAGTAAATTAATATATCGTCAATAAAAACCAGCACAAATTTGTCTACGAATTTGTTGAGTACATTGTTCATCAAACACATGAAAGTGGCAGGGGCATTGGTTAACCCAAATGACACTACCACAAACTCATAGTGACCATAACTCGTTCGGAAGGAAGTTTTATGGATGTCTTCACCCTTGATTCGGACTTGATGGTATCCCAACCTCAAGTCAATCTTTGAGAAAATAGATGCACCCCCCAATTGATCGAACAGGTCATCTATCATGGGCAAGGGGTACTTGTTCTTTATGGTTACCTTATTGAGTTGTTTATAATCTATACACAGTCTAAGGGTATCCTCTTTCTTCTTCACAAATAGGAATGGTGCTCCCCATGGAGACACGTTGGGCTGAATATATCCCTTATCCATCATTTCTCTCAATTGCAATTTGAGTTCAACTAGTTCAGGTGTGCTCATGTGGTAGGGTGTCCTAGACACCAGCACCACTCCCGATGCAAGTTCTATCGAGAATTCAATGTCCCTTCTTGGAGGTAAACCCGGTACGTCTTCCGAAAATACATCTCTGTATTCTCTCAGGGTAGGGTGGTCTTTGAGGCTTGGTGTGTCTCCTTCAATTGTTTTCAATACCTGTATTGCATATAGGGGATATCCTCTTCAACAATACCTTCTCATTTGTAGAGCTGATATTCATCTCACTGAGACAGGTTTTCGGATCCCTTGAAGGGTTATCCTTTTTCCTTCTTTACCTTCACATTCTAAGGTTTTATGGTAACAGTCCAATCTGGCTTTATGGGCGGCTAGCCAGTCCATACCAATCAACAGATCATATGATCCCAGGGGTAATATCTTAAGGGTTGCTTGGGTGGGGAATTCACCCAACATTAAATGGCAGGCTAGTATGACCTATGCTACCCTTCTTTTGGTGCCAGTGGCTAACTGTACCAACCATGGCTTGGCGTTTTTATGTGGCTGTAGTTTACATTTATCAACAACCTTAGGGGCTATATAACTCAAATTTGAACTAGAGTCAATCAGAATAGACACTAGATGGTTGGTGATCATACCTTCGATTTCCACCGCCGAAGCTTGGTGGTCAGCTTGGTTATTATCCAAGGCTGTATAAATGTGCAGCACACTCCTGGACACATCATTGACAGTGGTAGCTTCCTTGATGCTATAAATTCTCTGACTATTCTGTTGTCGGTGTGGACAGTGTCTTAGTAGATGTTCTTCTCTGCAAACCCAACATTTCAAAGGTTCTCTCTTTGGGTTATCAGCCTTCACTGGTACAGATCTAGAAGTTTTATTTCCGCTCAAGGAGGGAAAGTTATGCTGCTGTACACTCTGGGATGGGAAGCTCATCCTTGAGTTCTTCTTATAGTCCCTAAATCTTGGGGATTTAAACCCTCTTTTCTAGAATCCTGAACTATTCCTCTGCTTCCAGCCTTCGCGAGGTCCTGTCCGATGCCCAAGTTGTTCATAACAATATCTTGCCTTTCAGATAGTATCTTCTAGGGTCTTTGGTTCGTCAAATTCAATTCTGTTTTGATAGTCCTTAGGTAGTCCACTGATGAATCGTTGCACCTTTTCCTTTTCTGCTTTTATGTAGGGTACATACCTCAACAACTTGAGGAATCTGCTGACATATTCCTCTATGGTGAGTTTTCCCAGCTTAAGTTCATAGAATTATTTAGTCTTTTCGTCGAAATATTTTTCCAATAGATACTTCTTCCTGAAGTATTTCTCAAACCGTTCCCAAGACAGGTCTTCTTCGTGAATCCCTTTTACATTCTTAAGGTCTTCCCACCAAATGGAATCCTTTCCATTCAAGTTGAAGGTGGCTACTCGGGCCTTCAAGTTTTCTAAGAAGTCATGGACTCTGAAATACTTCTTTAGTCCGAGTAGCCAGGCCTTTGCTTCTTGTCCTTTCATTATTTCACCGTCGAAGGAAGGTGGTTTGGCCTTCTTGAACTCTTCGAGATTATGAATCTTGGAAAGTTTCTGCTTCTTTCATTTTCTTCGGAAATGAGAACTAGTTCTGCTGCTAGAAGATCCCTTCGGGTCGCCAGCTTCCTTTCTAGAAGAATTGTTCGACACTTGTCCCTTATCTCTGGGGTGGACCTTTCTCAAGGTGCTTCTTTCAGTGTGGCCACTGACATGACCACGTTTCTGTGTCTCGGGTTCATGTTGCATTTGTCTTTGTAAGTCGGATAAGCTCTGCAGTAAAACTGCATTAATTTTCGTTTGTTTCTCTTGTTCTTTCATCATCCTCTCATTGTCAGCCTTGCAGCTTTGCAATTCGACCATGAGACTCCTCACAGTCTCAGCAAGATCTAGAGGGGTCCCTACCACCCTCCTTTCGTCAGACTCTTCGTCTCTATTGTGGGAGCCCTCCCCCACTTCTTGGTGAGTCACCATTCTATACGTTTGAAATTTCCCACGGTTAATCTTCCACTTTGTGTGCAAAAGAAAAACGTTGGTTGTTAGTCAATATTTTATATTTATCTATAACCAGTACATAATTCATATTTTTCACATGTACACACACACAATAGGAGTTTTCATTATTAACTTCGACTTTTGATTAAGAAGGTTAAGACAGGGGGTTACTCCTTTTAGGAGTGTTTTGAACGGAGCTCCTGCGCAACTCATTCATGAGCCCAAGCAGGCCAAGTGTTGTAACCATGCTCTGATACCAATTTGTAACATACCCACTACGGAATTCAAAAAATTTCAGCCTTTTTCTTCTTTTCTCTAAGGAACAGAATTTCCTGAATCCCTATGGGGCTTGTTACAGACCCTGCCATCCCTTATCCGTACTCATATGATTGGCGACTATGACCACATGCCTTATCGGAGAGGTACTCGTCGGATTTTTCAATTCGGGAAATTGCGATGCATGCATTTCCCTTTCTCTCTTGTCTTTCGAAGGGTTGAAACCCGAAACGGATCTAACTGCTTAACGAGATTAACAAAAACCCAGGGTAAGTCCAGGTACTCTACCCTTTGGGATTTCGCATACCGGAATTTTGGGAGGTGCAATGATAGCAGGACTTACCGTCAGGTATCCCGTGTGCCGAAACACCATATCTTATCCGCACTATTATTATTATTTCGGGGTTTCGCACTTTGGGTTTTTGGGACTGGCGGGTACAAGGGATCTTACCAATAGGTATCTTGGGTACCGAATTACCGAAACCCCCAATATTATCCGTGCTAAACCATTTCGGCACTTCCCTTTTCAGGATGTCGCATTAAGTGAGAACAAGGGGTCTCTCTCCTAGGTTTTTCGGAAGCCGAAAACTCCGAGTCATCAAAACTCTAAACATGCTCCACTATTTTAGGGTTTCCTCCATTGGCATTTCGCGAATTGGGGTTTCGAGACTGGCGAATAAATGGGGCCCGCACTTAGGTACCCCCGGTGCTGAAATACTGAAGTATAATAACTTCTCCACACCCTATTTTTTGGGACTTCATAAGTCAGGATTTCGGGACTTGCGAGTACAAGGGAAACTTACCCTTGGGTCTTCTGGGTTCCGAAAAGCCAAAATGCCCAATCAAGTCACATATGCCAATTCGAGATTTTGCGAGTCGGGTTTCGCATATCGGAACTTCACGATACAAGAGGTCGAAGCTTCACGCTCCTCGACTAGCCGAATGTCGAAAAGCTGATAGACTCGCTCATCATACACTTGCCCAAATTCGGGGTTTCGCGACGTGCGCAGACAGGAGGTCTCGCACCTAGACCTTCCGGGAGCCGAAACTCCGAAATACAAACTCTTAAACCTGCGCATCTATTTCGGGATTTCACCCATCGGAATTTCGCGGGTCAGGGATTCGGGACTTGCGAGTACAAGGGACTCGCCTCTAGATATCTGGGGTATCGAAACTCTGAGATCTTATATCTTCTCCATACTATTATCATTTCGGGATTTTGCAAGTTGTGAGGACAAGGGTTTTTACCCTTTGATCTCCCAAGTGCTGAAAAGTCGAAAATGCTTACCGGCCGCCACATGTACTCTACAGCTGGATGGTCCAGGTACTCCCATGGGTCTTGGAATCGATGGTCCTGATTTCTTCGCTACTTACGAAGGTTAAAAAGGGGTTGAGGCATTAATGCCTGCGTTCCTTCATCTAATTTAACGGTTGTAACAGACTTTAGATCCTCCGAAAGGATCCCATTCGTGCATTTAGCAAGAGGAAGGGTATCCTGGGTACCGAACCACCGAAAGTTCCTTAATTCATCCACACGCTGTCATTTCGGGATTTTGCGGGTCGGGGTTTCAGGACTCGCGAGTACAAAAGGACTCGCACCTAGATACCCCGGGTGCCAAAACTCCGAAATATCGAAGTCTAAGAATACCATTCTTTCCCATGTAGGATTTTAAAAACTATGCCATTAATTCCTTCTTCAGGCCCTTGGGTAAATTTCACCAGGTTTGAAGACCCGATTGGAAGGTCCTCTTAAAATCTCTGAGCTATTAGCTTCTATGACTGGTAGTGAGCAAGCTCAAGGTTTTTACTACGAAGGTAGTCCTTTCTAGGCACTTACCCCGACTCTATAGAGTGAGGGAACTTTCCCGAAAGGATGTCCGTGTGGGGGAAAGGAATCTATCCAAAGTATTACATGAGGTAAACAAGGGAACAATTTCCCGAGAGCAGACTTGAAAAACTGTACTTATATATATATATATATATATATATATATATATATAAGCTGTATGTGGTCGTTTCGCCATAACAATGCAACCACCATTTATGATCAAAACACCGTACAAACAGTTTTATACTGAAATCATTCATAATTTCACAAACCATGAGCATACATGTCAGAATATTTAAATTCAAGATACAAGATATAACACTTATAAGAAAAACACCAGGTTTGATGCAACTGTTGAGAGGGGTGCTCGTTTCCACCCAACCGTAGGCTGAGCGACTCCGAATGGATTTACCACTAGACACCCCCGAGATAGACAACGATGCTTGAGACTCTCTGTCTTTGTTCTTCAGTGATCGAGAAGGAAGGTTACTCTCCTTCTTCTCTGCTATCACTCACTCTGTATTTTGTTACAGAGTTCTTCCGATCTTTTCCTGCGATCTCCCCCTCGCGTCCCCCCCTTCCACACCTTTTACCTACCTTTTATTTTTCCGGCGAGGTTGCGTGTGGCATGAATTTCCCCACGGTGGTCAGGTCTGAGGCCTCCACAGATGGGAGATTCACCCCCATCCCTCATTAACTCATGAGGATCCTCTTCACCTACCAACCTGGCAAGTAATTCATTTCGGGGCCAGCGAGCCGCTCTTGGTTCTCCGGGTCAGTGAAGACCAAATAGGGTATTGGTTTCGGTGGAAGTTAGCACCACCATTCCAGGTGCCTTCCACCACCTTTCTTTAGCCATCATGGTCTCTTTTTCAGCACATCCCCCTCCCAACAGTCCTGCAACANTATATATATATATATATATATATATATATATATATATATATATATATATATATATATATATATATATATATATATATTCATAATGTTAACTTACATTCGTCGACCTTGTATACTAAGGTCCATTCAGAATCACACATTCACATCTTTGATTTTTCCACAGTTCTTGGCCAGCATAATTATTTTTACAGACTGGGGGAAACAGGGTGTTACATGAGGTCACTCCAATGTTTCAGTTATGGTAATTCAATAACAATAATTTCTTAATTCTTTTTTCCAAAGACTGTTGGCCGATTTTTTTGCAACGTGGTAGATTTGGCTTTCAGATTCAATGGAATTGAGGAGCTATCATTTCATCTACCTCAAGGCTTAAGAAATAGTGTGACAAGATCTCTAATCCCATAATGTGATAAATTTATTTGCAAGGCCAATTGGACGATAATGGCGGATGAATAATTTCGTGAGTTCAAGAAGATATCATGCATGCACGAGGAAGTTACCCAAGTCAACAAAAGTGCCATTATGGGTCTTTCCTCTATAGCATAGTTGGAGCACTCCCATGTTACTCAAAGTGTCAACCAAATTATCCTTCTACTCACCCAAAAGTGTCAAATTGATACTTTGGATGCAAAATGTGGTAGGTTGTGGGTATTAGTTGTGACACAACGAATGGAGAACCTCTCCTTAGCATCAAATAACTAGGGAAATCAAAGCTCTATTCATGGAGGGAGAAATGTGTAGTATTCCAGATATAAAATAGTATGTAGAACATAAATATTTTAGCTATAAATGACAAAAAAGCAATGATATAATCAGAACAATGCCAGAATAACACCGGAATAACACCAGAAAGAGCACTTTGATTACTGATAGCAATGTTCACTTGCCTTTTCGAGGGGGCAACCTCCAGCAGAGCAGAGATCTATTACAATAATATCCAAGACAATATTTCGCATACCCTCTACTTCTATTTATACTCTATCTATCCAAAAGAACAATCTAGAGGAAGATCCTTCTAGAAGCGAAAGCTTCTATTAGGTCTTCTTACATTTGAATTATTCTTATTTATTACTAGGCCTTATTAATATTGGCCTTTATTACATGGAATTATATTATTCTACCTGTGTGAGGGGTTGGGGATTTTGAGGTCCCTAATGTTGGTTGTGGAGCCTGATTATCTTTATGATTCAGAGGTCTTTTACTTTCAGCCATGTTTATACCCCAGAAGTATGTACACTCTTCCATGCAGGGGAGTGCAGAGGGGGGATACCCCCTCTGTGGGGTCCAGGGGGGCTATCCCCTTGGCTGGGGGAAAGTGGTCCCCCAGCGGGGGTTCGGGGGCGAAGCCCCCGAAGGAAATTTTTCCTTATAAATGTATATTGTAATTTCATTGTAAATCTGGACCGTTCATTATAAGGTTGCAGATCTAACGATAGAGATTATGTTAGGGTTTTTTGCCCTAGAAGGCAACCCTCTTTTATGAGGGAAATGTATTGCAGCTATGGTTGATGGCGAATATTGTATTCTGAGATAGGAGACTGTGAGAGAAAGAAGAGGAAGTTACATTGGGTTTGTTGTAGGTTGTATCCCTTCATATGCTGGATAATAATAAAGGAAATACCTGGCAATTTCTCTAGTGGACGTAGCCCACACTGGGTGAACCACGTAAATCTGTGTCTCTATTGTATTATGTATCTTCTGTGTTTTGTTTCCGCATTTGTTTTATTTTATTGCTCCACAGTCCTATTTTTCTAACACCTAACATGCCCTCTAATCCAGGTGTATATTGATGGCCACCCACCTTTTCCAACTGGCTCAAAACAATGTTCTGGCAATTATGGTAATTTACTATTTTTAGCAGTTTTTCGGGTCCTGAAACTTCTGGAGCCATTTTGAGGCCCTAAACGACATTTTTTGGGAAAACAGGGAGCAACATGGAATATCCTTCAATGTTTCTCACAAAAAAGTTATAGTTGGATAGATCTTTCTAACAAGGTATTGAGCGCATCAAATGAAGATTGTATGCAAAAGTTACAACCCCGGGAAGTTGATGTACTGACTTACCCAAATGGGGCCCACATGACTTTTGGCGCTTCATCTCCTAGGGTTAGGTTTTTGGATGTCTAGGGTTTTTGACATTCCTGTTTATTGTAAAAAGGCCTTCAGAGCCTCATTGTAACCATCTTCTTGCAAATGAGCGTAGCCATCACATCTCTTCTCAGAGATAAGCTGCCACCATTCTAGCAAGATTGTTTTCTGCTGCATTTTACAGTTTCATCTTATTTCCTTATTGAATAGAAAACCAGTTTTACTGTATCTTTGTTATTTTATGTTAAGCACATGTTAATAATCTGTAGTCATTTCATTCTGCTCATAAAATCCGGATCAGTGGTATCAGAGGGGTCTTCTCCTTGTCTTCTTAATGCATGTCCCCAACAATATTGGAGTACAAAGAGTTGGGTCTTGAGCTTGTTTCTCTTGAGGAAAAAATCTCTCTCACGCCCAAGCGACCTCTCATGGAAAGAGAAAAGAAAGATGATGGGACAGGAGACCATTTCAAAATTTTGCTTGTGGAATCCCTCACGCAACAGAGGAACGAGATGATGGATAGTTTAGTGAAAATCCTTCGACGGCTACCAACAGGCGACGTATCTTCTTCGAGCGGAGGTGCCTCCCCCTTCAAGGTACAAATAAAATTTGATATTCCTATATTTGAAAGTTAGATAGACGCAAATGTTGTAGACAAGTGGTTGAATCTACTAGAAGGGTATTTTTCTGTTCATAACTTTTCGAATAAAGACAAGATTACTTTTGCGCTCCTCAAAGTCGTTCCCCATGTCAAAATTGGTGCGAAACTTTTTGTGAGCAAAAGGAAACAGAGGAACCCTCATTATTTACAGTCATGACCACCTAATAATCCTTCAGGGATGCTATTAAGGAACAATACTACCCTGTTAGAAGTTATGATGACTTGTATACCAAATGGACCACACTGCGGCAAGAAAGTGACCAAGCAGTGCTAGATTTCACAAATATATTCCATACCTTGCGCACCAAGATAGGTATCAAAGATTCAGAGCGACATTTGGTGCTCAAGTATTGTGGTGCTCTGCATAGATACATCCAGACCGAAATAGAATTTCTGTACATCTCATCCTTGGGTGCAACCTACCAATATGACATCAAAATCAAGCAGAAGCTCAAACAAAATATACGACAATTTGGGCCTGGGAGCCCCTCACAACAAAATCCAGGAAAGGGCAGCCCCAACCCATAAAAAAAAGGAAAAAGAAAATATGGACAGTATCAAGAAAACCAGTCCAAGCCGCAAGTAAAGAAGGACACCAAAAAGACAAAGAAAGATACCAGGAAGTGGTGCAACTTCCATAAGAGCCCTTGGCATAACATTGTTGACTGCCACTCAAAGCATTCGTTGGTGGCCGAAGTGAAAGCCTCTGAATCAGATGTAGGTTCTGACTTTGATTCAAAACCAGAAAGGGGAAGACAAATCATTGATGCGGAACCTAGTGCAACCATTGCTACCACCAAGCTCCATCCTGGTGAACTAGACGAGCCAGAAGAAGGAGAGCGCCTCTTCCATTCATAGATGTGGGTAAAAGGAACCCCACTGCACTTCATCGTTGATAGTGGTATCCAGAAGAACCTCATATCAGCAGAGGTTGTCAAGTGGCTAGCCCTGCCAAAAATGTCGCACCCACAACCCTACACCAATGGATGGCTCTGCCAAGGAAGCGATCTCCGCGTCAGCCAACAATGTCGACTGTCGTATGACATCAAGCCCTTCAAAGATGAGGTATTGTGTGATGTTGCTCCTCTTGAAGTTTGTGATGTTCTTTTGGGCCAACCTTATTTAAGGAAACGTCATGTTGTATATGAGTCTAGGCCTCGTAGTGTTATTATTACTTTAAACAAGAAATTGTACAGGATACCCGAGGCAGCCCCACCTAGTGCTATTTCGTTGATCTCTTCTAAGAAAGGCAGGAAGGTCATCTCTTATACAGGAATTTTGTCTTCTTTGTGATTCTCTCTCAGAATGAGTGAAAGATCCTAACCACATCCAGGGTCTTTGTGGCCGACCTCTCCACACAACAAAAGAAAATAAATTAGGTCGTGGAAGAATACTCATATATCTTCTCCTCACCTACCAGGGTACCTCTGCACTGCCAGGTCAAGCACCCCATCGATCTAACCCGAGACGCACTGCTTCATAATGGGCCAGTCTATCACCGCTCTCTATTAAAGAATGAGGAGATCAAGTGATAGATCCAAGAACTACTCCATAAGGGGAACATCCATCCCAGATCATCACCTTGCAGGAGCCCAATCGTGTTGGTACAGAAGAAATATGGAACCTGGAGACTCTGCATTGATTACCGAGCTCTGAATAAAATCACAGTCAGAAACCAGTACCCGATTCCTCGAATCGACGACCTCCTTGATCAACTCACGAGGGCCAAATTATTTATTAATATTGATCTGAAGTCTAGCTACCACCAGGTCTTGATAGAACAGACAGATGTGGAAGACCGCCTTCAAGTCAAAGGAAGGCGCTTTTGAATGGTTGGTCATGCCCTTTGGTTTGACAAATGCTCTAGCCACTTTCATGAGGATGATGGACGATATCCTATGACCATTCACCAATACTTTTGTAGTGGTGTATCTGGATGACATTCTCATTTACAACAAGACTCGGGTCAAACACTTGTAGTATATTCAACATGTTCTACACACCCTGCAGCAGCACAAGCTATACGCCAACTTGGAAAAATGATCCTTCGGCATGGACATGGTCCATTACCTGGGCTACATCATTGATCAACATGTCATACATGTGGATTCAGACAAGATCCAAGTCATCTGTGACTGGCCAACCCCAAGCACACTCACTCAGCTTCGGAGCTTCTTGGGCCTTGCCAATTTCTATCGCAGGTTCGTGTTGGGATTCTCCCATATTGCATGGGCCCTCAGCCAAATAACCAGGGGTGGTGGTAAGGCGAAATTTGCGTGGGGCCGGTCCCAACAATAAGCGTCCGATGATTTGAAGCAGCACTTGTGCTTATCCCCAGTACTTTCACTACCAGACCTGCAACAACCCTTTGAGATCGAGACATATGCTTCATGCTATGTTGTGGGCACCATTCTCACTCAGCACAGCCACCCCGTGGCCTATCATAGTGAGACACTATCAGATGTTGTCCGTAAGTACCTTACTTACGACAAAGAAATGTACTCCATTGTGCAAGCCTACTACCAGTGGAGACAATACATTCTTGGGAAGGAGACTATCATCCACACTAATCATAAGCCACCGCAATTCATGCAGACACAAGGAAAATTGAAGAATGACCGCCATCAAAAGTGGTCCACATACTTGCAACAATTCCACCTCAACATCAAGTATAAAACAAGAAGCACCAACTGCGTCACTGATTTCCTCAACAGACCACCAGTCACGACACTCACCACGATGCTAGACTCTTGTGGCCATGAGACCTCTAGATGGCCCAAACTCTATGAGACAGATTCGAACTTTGCCACCATCTACCAAATGTTGGGTGCAAATGTTGTTGTCAATAATTTCCATCTTCAGGATGGGTTGTTGTGTCATCTGGGCCATATATGTGTTCCATCAAGCGAGCGAGCGAAGCTGATCTGGGAATCCCACTATAGTCGGGTGGAAGGAAACTTCGACGTCAAAAATACAGTGGCGATGCTACAAAAACATTTCTACTGGCCGAAACTTTGACAGGAGGTCAGCAAGTATATTAGGTCCTACACTGCCTGTGCTATTGCCAAACCGACCACTAAGAAACAGGACCTGTACACCCATCTTCCTACTCCTGACAGGCCATGGGAATCCATCTCAATGCACTAAATGTCGAGCCTCCCATCCACCAAGAAGGGAAATGACTGTGTTTTTGTGGTTGTTGATTGATTTTCTAAGATGGCGATTCTTGTTTCCTGCAAGAAGAGCATCACAAAAGAGGCCACTTCCAAGCTCTTCTTCGAACGAGTCTGGGTACATTTTGGAATCCCACAAACCATTGTCACAGATCGGGACAGTCGATTTATCAACACATTTTGGTCAAGCCTCTGGTCACTACTGGACACCAAGCTCACTAAATCCACGACCTTCCAACCCTAGACAAATGGCCAAACTAAGGTCGTAAATCAAATGATTGTGCATATCCTTCGCATGTATAATTCCAAGCACCCTTTCACATGGGATGAAATCCTTCTCTATGTCCAACATAGCTACAACCGAGCCCTACATAGCTCAACCGGCCACAACCCCTTTTAGGTGGGGTTGGGATTCCAACCATTGGGTCCCATAGATGTTGCACTTCCCCTTGTGGTCACCTCGACCGACTCATCTCCTACTCCAACTGAAGCTGACTAAGCCACTCGTTTCATTAAGAGGATCCATCACATTCGCCAACAGGTTTAGGATATCCTACAAAAGTCCAATGAAAAGTACAATCAACGCCATGATCAACATTGAGTGCCACATAAGTTTCAGGTGGGTGACAAAGTTTTGTTTCACTTGCAGAAAGAACGCTTTACAAGACCCCATAGAAAGCTTCGCCCACTCCATTATGGGATGTACACCATCACCAAGGTCATGGGGGATAATTCTTTTGAGCTCAATCTTCCTCCTTTCTTTGGCCTGCACCCAATGTTCAACGTGGATCTCCTTCGCCCTTATTTCCCACCATTATTGGACACCTCAGAAGTAGCAGAACATATGACACCAACAGAGCTCAACCCCGGCTACATACAAAAGGAATCCAGTGATCAGATTGTGGACAGACAGATGAAGGGCACTCGACAACAAAATATCCAGCTTTATCGAGTTATCAAAGTAGGGCAACTCCTGCACCAAGGCAAGTGGCTCACCCGGGACCAAATTCAACATAAATTTCCTCATCTTATGGGGGAACTCAACGCAATGGAGACCATTGCTTCCTAAGGAGGGAGGATTGATCCATATGGATATCGGTGGCCACCCATCTTTTCCAACTGGCTCAAAACAATTTTTCTGGCAATTTTGGCAATTTACTATTTTTAGCAGTTTTTCGAGTCCTGAAACTTTCAGAGCCATTTTCAGGCCTTAAACGACATTTTTTGGAAAAACGTGGAGAAAAATGGAAGTTCCTTCGATATTTCTCACACAAAAGTTGTATTCCTCAGATATATCTTTCTAACGAGGTATTGAGCGCGTCAAACAGAGATCGTATGCAAAAGTTACGACCCCGAGAAGTTGATGTATTGACTTACCCAAACGGGGCCCACATGACTTTTGGCGCTTCATCTCCTAGGGTTAGGTTTTTTTATGTCTATGGTTTTTGACATTCCTGTTTATTGTAAAAATGCCTTTAGATCCTCATTGTAACCATCTTCTTGTGAATGAGCACAGCCGTCACATCTCTTCTCAGAGATAAGTCGCCACCATTCCAACAAGCTTGTTTTCCGCTACATTTTACAGTTTCATCTTATTTCCTTATTGAATAGAAAATCAGTTTTACTGTATCGCTATTATTTTATGTTAAGCACATTTTAATAATATGTATTCATTTCATTCTTCTCATAAAATCCGTATCACCCTCCCCCTTGAAGAATAGCCTTGTCCTCAAGGCTTCAGATGAGGGAACTGTTGTAGAATGGTGGTCGGGTCCCAGGTGGAATCTTCTGGAGGTGTATCTTTCCATTGGAATAACACTTCCTAGATGGTGCACTGACAAAAAAGAATCTCTCTCTGGGCCAATACTACTTGTGGCTTCAACCATATGGAACCTTCTTCATCCAACTCAGGGAGACTAGTTTGAATTTGGCACTTAGTTCCAATCACCTTCTTTAAGAAGGAAACATGAAAAACAAGATGGAGCTTTGAATGAATGGGTAGAGATAACTGATAGGAAACCTATCCCACACACTTGAGCACTGTATAAGGACCATACAATTTAGGCGCAATTTTCTGATAATGTTGAGATTTGAGTGAAGTATTCTTATAATGTTGTAGTCAAAGAAATATCGGGTCCCCTTCAAAAAAATGGCATTTGAAACGACCTTAATCTTCTTGTCACTTCATGTGATTCCAAGCCATGACCAAATTGTCTTTGAGGCCCCTCATAGATGGTAATATTTTTTTCAACCTCCTGAACCTTTGAGACCCCTGACATATAGGAGAGAACTGATGGGTGATTTTGGCCATAGACTGCTTCAAAAGGAGTCATGCGAGTAGTTGTATGGTAAGATGTGTTATACCACCATTCAACTAGGGGTAACCATTGAGCCCACTAATTTTTCTACTCAAATGCAAAACACCTCAAATATGTTTCCAAACATGTGTTGACAACTTCAGTCTGGCCAACTATCTGGGGGTGATAGGAAGTGCTGAGATGCAATTGGGTGCCCTATAGCTTGAACAATTCTTTCCAAAAATTGTTGGTGAAAGTGGGGTCTCTATTAGAGACAATAGAATTAGGCATGCCATGAAGCTTGAAGATATTATCCATGAATATTTGAGCCATTGTGGCGGCTGTGAATGGGTTTTGAAGAGAAAAAAACGAGCATATTTGGAGAGAATATATACTACAACCATGATGAATGACTTATTTCCTGATTTAGGTAAGCCCACAATGAAATCCATAGAAATATCTTGCCAAATAGCAGGGGGAATCGGAAGCGGTTGGAGTGTTCCTGGAGCTTTGACAATTTCTCCCTTGTTGCTTTGTCAGACCTCACATTCATCCATAAAGGTGAGGACGTTATGTTTCATACCCTCCCAGAAAAAAGAACATTTGACCCATTCATAAGTTTTGGTAAACCCAGAATTCCTGGCTGTGGGGAAGGCATGAAGTTCAAAAAGCACTGTGGATTTAAGTTGGGATTGCTTGCATTAATACAAACAGCCTTTGTATTGAATCTCTTCATTATGCCAAGAGTACCCTGGAGAAACTAAAGAATTGTGTTGCAATTGGTGGAGCAGGATATACATTTTTGGGTCTTGCAACCATTCCTGACAAACAACTTGGAGCCAATCTAGTACAATGAAGGAGAGGGAGAAAAGGGACCCATCTTCTTTATATTTATGGGAAAGAGAATCAGCCACTACATTTTCCTTTCCCTTCTTGTAAATGATCTCATAATCATAGCCAAATATCTTGGTCACCCATTTTTGCTGCGCCAAGGATGAAATTCGTTGTTCCAGGAAATACTTGAGACTCCGATGATCAGTTTTGATTTGGAATCATTGACCCAATAAATAAGGACACCATAGATCCACAACATTCATAATAGATAACATTTCCTTTTCATAAATGGATTGGCCCAAATGTCACTCTGAAAGTTGTTTGCTAGTGAAGGCCAAGGGCCTACCATCTTGCATGAGGACGACTCCAATTCCTTTCCTAAAAGCATCACATTCCAATACAAATGTCTTTGTGAAGTCTGGGAGGACTAGGACAGGGGTCGAGAACATAGCATATTTTAAGGCTTGGAAGGCATGATCCACTGTCGAAGTCCAAGTGAAAGAATTATTTTTAAGGAGGGAAATGAGAGGAGTTGCAATCTTTCCATAATTTCGAACAAACTTCCTACAATAGCCCGTTAAACCCATAAAACCACGCAAGCTCTTAAGAGTTTTAGGGCGAGGCCAATATTGCATAGATTCAATTTTCTTACGATTCTCTTAGACACCATCCTTGCCGACAATATGACCTGAGTATTCCACTTTTGAGGCACCAAAGGCACATTTAGATTGTTTGAGGAAAAGTTGATGTTTAGAGAGTAGATGGAGAACTTGACTCACATGGGAGAGATGGGATGGCCAAGTTTTACTATAGATGAGAATATCATCAAAGAAAACTAAGACAAAATGACAGAGAAAAGGATGGAAGACATGATTCATAATACTTTAGAAAGTAGAAGGGGCATTACACAATCCAAAGGGAATTACCAAGAATTCATAATGACCCTCATGAGTGTGAAATGCAGTCTTGGGAATGTCTTATTCTTTCATACAGATCTAGTGGTATCCAAAACATAGATCCAATTTGGTGAAGTACTGAGCACCACTCAATTCATCCAAGAGGTAATCAATAATAGGAATGGGGAACTTGTCTTTTATTGTGAGTTTTTTGAGGGTGAGAAAATCAGGACACATGCGCCAAGTACCTTCTTTCTTGACTACCATGACGATAGGGGAAGAATAGGGGCTAGTACTGGCACGGATAACATCGACTTTTAGTAATTCATGAACAATTTTCTCAATTTCATTCTTTTGGGTAAAGGGATGATGATAAGGCCGAACATTGGGAGGAAGACTGCCCGAGATGAGAGGGATGGAATGATCATGGAATCCATGGGAAGGGGGAAGTTCTTGGGGGGTGGTAAAAACAACATGGTGATGAGAGATGATAGATTGGAGGTCGGGATGCACATAAGGTGTCTCAACATCATCAATGGAGTGGACTTGGGATATAATTCCCGAATGCTCTTTTTTGAGGATTTTCCATGCGATGGGAACTGATGATTTCAAAGGATCTTGTGGTGATGTCTTGGAACTTATATTGTTGCCCCTCTTGTTGGAATTTCATGGTTAAGTCCTTAAAATCCATGAGAATAGGGCCTAGAGTGTGTAACCATTCGGCACCAAGAAAAATGTCACAACCACCCATGTCTATAGAAAACATATGGGATTTCAGGTGATACTAACCAATTTGGAATCGCACATTTTCACCTCGTCCCCCACATTTCATGGAACCACCATTTGTAATCATGATTTGAAAATTATTGACAACACAGATGTAACTATTGACTTCTTGGGAAATGTGACGATGAATAAATTTATGGGTGCTACCACTTCCCACAACGATGATGACTTTCCTATTTTTTATGTAACCAATTAATTTGAGAGTCTAGGGAGCAGAGAATCCAGTGAGGGAATTGAATGAAATCACCGGGTCAATGTCTGGTGGGTCAGAGGGTGGGGTGAGGTAAGAAGGCGGTGGTAGTTCCTCCACAGGTGGAACAACAACATCTTCTTCAAAAAGATCCTCAGTCACAACCATAAAAAGATTTTGTTCCTTACACTTGTGCCCGGGAAAATATTTGTCATCACAATTATAATAAAGACCCTTGAGTTGATGTTCACCCATTTCAGCCCTGGTTAATTTTTGGATCTTGAGGGGAGGTGCAAGAGGGGAAAAATTAGTGGGTTTAGGGTGAGGAGGAAAGGAGGGTTTGTGGTTCTAGGAGGAAACAATCTGTTGGGATTCCTCGGCTCATTGATTAGCTACCAACCAAGTCTGGGGTGTGCCATGAGGACATGGGCACAAATTTTATCTTTGAGGCCACTGATAAAGCATTCCCTAAATAAATCATATGACATGCCCTCCATTATGAAAGCCAAGTGCTCAAATGCGGAAATAAAGTCTTCCACTATCCTAAACTGCTTTAACTTGGTCAAACATCCTAAATGGCGGGTGCCAGAGTCAAAGAGGTCATACTGTTCAACCACAAACAGTGTCCAAGAAAGATACCCTTGGCGTTCCTTTTTTCACCATTGCCACTATTTCCATCGTTCCCAATCAAGATGTAGGACACCATAATGAATCTTGGCTAAATCACTAGTAATTCCATGCAAAGAGAAATGATGTTCCATTTGGGTGACCCAGCCTAGGCTTTGATCCATCAAATTTGTTCACCTCAATTCTAGGAGGGTAGAGGTCTCAGGAAAAATGGGTAGTATGAGGGCCTTGGTAATGGGAAGAGTCATGTTCATCCTGATAAGATGGGTGTTTAGAAGAGGAAGGGTTATGGGAATGACCCAAAAAGTGTTCTTTGAGGTCTTTGATGTAGGAACATTGTTCGAGGAGGTCTTTGATGTGGGAATATTGGTCCTTGAGGATCTCAATAGTTGAATTGATGGAGCTATTGTTGGCACTGATATGCTTGATGTCTTCCTTGTGCTGGTGGTTGTCAGAAATCAAGGCATTGAGTTCTTGGGATCATGTGGTATTCATTTGGAAAAAGGAGCGGGAAAATGGTATAAGGGAAACAAAAGGGGTCTGGAGGGGTGGGTGGGACCACGAAGAAAAAAGGGTGTCAAATGATAGGTACCACTACGATCAGGGAGAAAAGGGGGATCCAAAGGGATATGAGCCAAATAAGGGTGTCAAAGACGGGTCAGGTCCACAAAAAAATTGTGTTAAAAATGATAGGTATCACTCGAATCAGGGCGAAGAGAGGAACCCAATGGGATAGGTCCCAAATAAGTGTGTCGGCGGGACCACTATACTGTTGGCGTGCCTTTTTTCGCCATTTCCACCATTTCCATAGTTCCATATCCAGATGTAGGACATCATAACAAATCTTGGCTAAATCATCAATAATGCCATGCAAAGAGAAATAATGTTCCATTTGGGTGACCCAGCCTAGGATCTGATCCATCAAATTTTCTCACCTCAATTCTAGGAGGGCGGAGGTCTTGAGAAAAGTGGGTAGTATGAGGGCCTTGGTAATGGGAAGAGTCATGGTCATCCTTATAAGATGGGTGTTCAGAAGAGGAAAGGTTCTGGGAATGGCCCAATAAGTGTTCTTTGAGGTATTTGATGTAGAAACATTGTTCCTGGAGGTCTTTGATGTGGGAGCATTGGTCCTTAAGGATATCAATAGTTGAATTGATGGAGCTAATGTTGGCACTGATATGCTTGATGTCTTCCTTGTGCTGGTGGTTGTCAACAATCAAGGCATTGAGTTCTTGGGCTTGTGTGGTAGTCATTTGGACAAAGGAGCAGACAAATGGTATAGGGGAAACAAAAGGGGTCTGGAGGGGTGGGTGGGACCATGGATAAAAAAAGGGTGTTAAATGATAGGTACCACTACGATCAGGGCGAAAAGGGGGATTCAAATGGATAGGAGCCAAATAAGGGTGTCAGAGACAGATCGGATCCACAAAAAAAAATTGTGTTAAAAATGATAGGTATCGCTAGAATTGGGGAGAAGAGAGGAACCCAGTGGGATAGGTCCCAAATAAGTGTGCCGGCAAGACCACTATACTCTTTTTTTTAACTCTTGTGGAGCTATATTCTGGCCTGAATAATACTGTAGTGATGAAATGCCCAAATGCTTAACATGAAGAAATGTGTAGTAATTTCACAACCAGAATGCAGAAGGTACAATTGCGCAACAATAGATCTTGTCTATTCTATTTTTTTCTTTCTGTTTCCGTCCCCATGGGTAGGATATTCAGGGTTTCTATAGACAAGGGTTTTCCTTGTGCTATATCTCTTTGATATACGTGCGGGGTCCAATAGTAGTACTCGACCCAATATCTCAGGGAACCAACTAAGGAGGCTAGACCGTGCCCTTAGTCGTGTTACCCGACTACCCAGGTACTAGAGAGTATCTTCACGAGTGTTGTTCTCGGTGGCACTATAGCAATCATGCGACTGATCGATTTATCTATGGATGGATTCAAGAGATCTAGGCCGATCTGTATACAGGTGTTTTATGATGTGCTACCACTCGTAGGGGTACCAACAGGGGTTACAAGGGTGGCCGAGAGATGTGTGCTTAGGTACCACTTGTATTTCATGCGTGTATGACTCCCTCACCGCGAGTTTATGCACGTAACGACAGATCTTTGTAGCTTTAAGATGTTGGAATACATATGTACCATGAAAACAAATTTAATTCACAATTCTTTGCCGAGGAAGGTGCTATTATACCACTTGTAGTATTCCAGATATAAAATAGTATGCAGAATAGAAATATTTTAGCTAGAAATGACAAAGAAGCAATGATATAATCATAACAATACCAGAATAATACCAGAATAACATTAGAAAGAACACTTTGATTATTGATAGGAATGCTCACTTGCCTCTTCGAGGGAGCAACCTCCATCAGAGTAGAGCTCTATTACAATAATATCCAAGACAAGGTTTCTCATATCCTCTATTTCTATTTATACTCTATCTATCCAAAAGAACAATCTAGAGGAAGATCGTTCTAGAAGCGGAAGCTTCTATTAGTTCTTCTTACATTTTACTTATTCTTCCTTATTGTTAGGTCTTATTAATATTGGCCTTTATTACATAGAATTATATTATTCTACCTACATGAGGGGTTAGGGAGGTTAGGTCCCTAACAAAATGAGGCAGAGTCAGTCTTTCAAAATCATTTACCAATGGACAATAAAGGCGCATGCATATAGTACATTGGCAAAGACCGAGAGGATCATGACAACGTGCAAGTTTAAAACAATATGAATATTTTATAGAATTAGGTGTATTTTGGATCAATTTGTTAAGCAAGCAACATGTAGGAACACTTGTAACTCTTGTCTGGTGCATTTTTTTTTGTCAATAAAATTAATTACAAAAATGTGTTATGTATGGAGAAGTCCAAAAACAATATATATACTCGCTGCTAACCTTATAACAACACATTTTTATATATTTTAATACAATTTCAGTTTCGATTTAAAAATATATATATTTAAAAAGAATAAAAATAATATGCTTGATTGATTTAGATTTAAACTATATGAGATATATATGATTGATAAAGGGGATATTTAGAAAAATGCTTTATTTAGTGCTGAAATTTGATTTTCATTTTTATTCATATATTTTTTTTAATGCCATTTCAAGATTTTTTATATAAATTAATAACCTGTTTATTTTAGGTTAAATAAGTCCATAAATAAAAAAAAGTTATTAATGAATGGAGTTTAACTTAATAATAAATAAATAAAATTAATTTTTAAATAAACATGAACTGAAAATATATTTTGGTATAGTCAAATTCTTTCTCAAAATTAGGTTCACATTATAGTATCTAAGCACAGTTAAAATAAATTAAAACTGAACTTAACATAAAATTTCAATAATGATCTAACATTTATTGATAATATATCATTATATGGAACCCCATATGGGGTGATACGGAGGCAAAGTGAGGAGAGTTATGGTCCTTTGAGAAGTGGTTGGCAGCCTGGAGTTCACACACCTGGTGGATAACACTTACGAGGTTAATGGGTCGGACGATTAGCTTGCGTGAAGAATCACTCTTGATGCATGTAAGTACTTGGATATTTGCTCTGGGGTATAATAACAATTATATGCAATCGAGCAAACTTACTCCCCATTACTCAACGCTAATGGAAAATCATAAATTGAAGTGAAATTTCACCATTGATCGATCGATTCGTCCTGTTTATATAGTTTAAGTGGGCCTAATGGTTAATAACATGTGTTTCCTCTTAAGAGGTCACAGGTTCAAATCCAGAGGGGGTAGGGTATGTATACCTTCGTAGACTTTACCAGTCAAATTGTTGGGCAGAGGGGGGTCCCTTGTCCCACAAACAAGGGGGTCTCATACACCAATTTGGTGTGCTGGCTTGGTCGTGACCTTAAAAATAGATTATTATTATTATTATTATTATATGGTTTCAAGTTGGGAGGTGGTTGTGATTTGGGTTCATAGTTTAAATGCCAAGGGTGAAGAACCTCCAGGCATTCTGAGTTAAATGTTTGTTTAGCCTCTCTATAGAAGAGGATTCTCTGGTGGGCACTCTATTGGAGATATTGCACACTCATCTAGGTAATTATTTTCCTAAGGTTGATAGTCCAATGTTGAGAACGTTTCCTTAGCTAAGAATATTCTCTCTAGAGAATATTCCCCTACAAAATAGGGTACTTCTCTTTAGTTCAAAGTTAGTTACACTTAGTTACACTCTGTTACACTAGTGGAAGTCACTCATGCATGGAAACCTCTGTTTTATCACCAACAATTGCATGTGTTTCTCTCACTTCCACACGTTTGACTCAGTTAACTGATGATTGCATGGATGAGTTAACTAGGACTAGGTGGTAGATTACTTCAGTTTCTGTCAGTGAGTGTCTAGATCTCTCTAGATTACTACTATGGCGACTTCACTTAGCCATGTAGAGTATATCATGTGTATTTTACCATTTTACTCATTAGAGAATACAATTCTTGATTATTTTCTCTCATCTCTTCTCTCCTTGCTCAATTTGCAAGCTTTGTACGAATTGTTGTTAGCTAGATTCTTTGTGCATGTTTCACCACAATTCTACATACTATTCCCATGCACACTACTCAGTCGTTAGATATGTTGCCATCCCGTGAGTATTCGTGAGGTTATCACCGAGGTCGCAAAGGCCCTCCCGACCCCTCATCCTCTAGAAATACTAGTCATAAACGTGCCAGTCCAAGGGTCCAATAATCAACTCAAGAGGAAACAAATGAATTTTGGCTTCAAACACCCCCGCACATTCAGAATGCACTCGCCTCAGTGGAAGAAAAGGTCAGTCAAGAGCATGTCATGGTGTACGATTGTGAGGTTAATGAATAGATAGGAAACTAGGTTCCTGACATGGGAAGCTCACGGGCTAGGGACACCAAATTCCTGAAAATTGTAGATTTATACCGACGTATTAAAACCTTTATAGGCAAGATTCTGCTCGACAACAAAGAGGATAAGGAGGAAATCATGGAACAACTAGTTGAGCTTCAACATCAACTCTAGGATATTCAGGCTAGTATTGAGATCCAAGACCGTCACGAGGAAGACTAGCAAGTCACTTCCCAAGGCCTCAGGACCAGACCCGCCAAGAGGGGACAGGTGGCCTCTTTCCTAACTAGTTCTCAGAATATTAGATTTTTTTAGCTTTCTAGGTTACTTTTACTACACTAGGTGGATTCAATGCATTAAGAAAGTTGAATACTTGATATACTTTTCTAGATTTGCAATTTTGGTTTTATTCCTGAACTTAGAACAAATTGTATGTACAAATAGTTTTCTACACTGTTATTGGTCTGGTTTTCTAGCAACAAGCCAACAGTCCAGTAAATGCCATGCATTTTTCTTAACTCTGATAAATAGAATTTTCTAATATAGTTTGCTTACACATATATATATGAAAAAAAGTTATTTTACAATACAAAAGATATTTTATAACTTTTATAAATTAACAAAAATAATAATTTATAATATAAAAATACTTAATAATAAATTTATTTTACACTCTAATTAAAAATATCTAACCAAATATTTATTAAACCAAAAGTTAAAATAATTTATTGAAATAATCTTGAACCTCCTTCATTAGTTAATTAGAAGTTTTCAAGTGACTATATGTAAAATCTTGTGTTTTGGTCGTCTTCACTTGCGTTTCCTCGTAACATATATTGCCAAGATCGTGACGAATCCCATTACATTAATAACTTCAGAGGTCAAATTGAAGATTCCAAAATTGGATGGGAGCGAACCAAATCAACCTAAATATAATCCAAGGTTTTTAATTTCAACAACAACGTACCAAATCAAACCAAATATCCGTACTAATAGGCATGATGCGGCCAAATTCGGTAACTATGCCCTAAACTATGGACTCGCAAGGCTATAAAGTGACAAAAATAAAATAAAAAATCAAAAGATTTTTTTAAGAAATATCAATAGATTTTTTTCAAAGGTTCAATGAAGTGCGTGCACCACTTAACATGTGTAGGTCAAATTCTAATACATGTAAGTCAATAATTAGGTGTAGATAGTTTATAAATGGATTGATAATGTACTACTTGGGGGAGAGAGTTGTTACCTCTATTTTTTAATGGAGGTTCTTTGTTAGGCCTTGAGATATAGAAGTATTTTATCAGTGATTTCACTCTAGACCAGTTATTGTCCTCGAGATCTGAACTACCTAAATTTTTGTAATGATTTTTTTTTTAGAGAAGTGTTTTTTTAGCTGGTTTAGATGGGACACTTGTTTTTGGAGTGATGTGAGGTAGTTAGTTGGACTTCTAGGTGTTGGTGTTGACCATTAGAGCCTTCCAGGTGTACCTTGGAGGGTCTTTTCTGTCAGTTTTCTCTGGCCTACTTTCGAGACGGGGGGCCTCCTCATTACTAAGCTCTTTATTATTGTGGGGAGTAGGAAGTTGGTAGTTGAGGTGAGTTAAGGCTGTAGGTTTAGGTGGCATGCTTCGATTAGAGGGAGAAGCTTCCAGATGGAAGCTGAGGTTAGCGCACTAATGGGTGCGACTGACGAGGCACTCTGACATAGTGCCAACCTATTCACATCGGTTGACGGGCTCAGTGTGAGTACGTCTAGACATAACTTGCAACAGAAAGCCACTTCTTCACTACCTAAGGTAGGTAGGTCGCTCCGGGACAAGAAAAGTCAACCAACTCCTGAGCCTTTCTCACCTCGAGTTTGCACTAAGACTGTTGTTGAAGAACTGGGAGTTATATGGGAGACTATTGGAGCTTGACCTAAGGTAGTATTCAAACCGAGAGCTCAAGGGAGACCCGTCAAACAAGTTAAGTCGTGGAATACCAATCGGTCTAAGCGCAGTGTAATGTTCCCAAGCCAATATGCCATGAACATAACGTCTTGCATGAATTTTAAACTTGTACTAAGTGTGGCATTTCGTCAAACACTTTGCTTACTATGGTTCTTTAGGTTGTGCTTAGGGTTATAATGATGGTTTATATGTGTATTTGCAACAACAGATAAGAAGGTAAAGCAATGTAACATACCACAACCATATGCAAGATCAACAATATGATAAACAATCCAAAATGATTCAGATATGATCTTTATTCATAATAATAAGAACCTGATACAAGGATGATGCAGATCTGGAATAACATCAGATGGCTCCAAGAGATAATATATGAGCTGCTACAAAATGCTCCCAATAAGACAAAACAAACCTCCAAAGGTTGCATATATAATGAAGACCGATATAAGAGAGATCTAGGCCGTATGAAGTGCCAAACCTCAAGTTGGATGGTGCTTTGTCCCGCTGGAACACTGAAGACCCTCAATAATTCGAACCTATTGTCAAAGAACTCCAAATACTCTGTAGAAGATGTCGAACTGTAGATCGGGATGAGTAGAATCCCTCCTGAAATATCAAATCGAAATACCAAGGGAAACTCCTCCAAATGTTGAATCCTCCAATGGAGTTGCACCCTCCCGAAAACTGGCAAACCCTACAATTTCGGCCATGATGAAGGAGGCCTCCAAATGCCCTGAAACTTGCTAGAAAGATAGATCGGGACACTACAAGTCACTAGGTGAAGTCTCAGAGTCAGATCTGAAGTATAACTCCTCCAAACTAAACATATCTGAATCTCATAAATGCCCTCCTTCTCTCCAATTCGTCCCAATGCTCTAAGAAATCATCTATACCATGGAACTCTCTCAAAAGGCACAAGAAATGATGGTGAAGACCATGTAAGAAGAACCCAGATGCTCAAATCTCCAAAATCCCTTCTCCTTGGCTAGATCAAACCTTCCTTCAATGGATGGTGTGCCCCCTTTGTTGGAAAACCCTAACTGCTATGACCCTGGTAATCCTCCTGAATAAATGATGGATGTAGAATGGTGCGGGTGGAGTATTTCATCCTCGAGACCAAGCTTGGAACAAGGTGAGTGGAATCTTTCACCGCGGAGTTGTTCTCTAGGGTTTGTAATATCAAAACCCTCAAAACTATATGCTCAAGAGCATCAACAAGCAAATACCATGAATCCAAGATGAAATGAGAGCTGCACCCTAGCCTTCTCTTTATACTTTTTTATGTTTCCCTGTTGAGTTGAGTTAACCCCTAGGGTCAACTCCTAACTCAACCTCCAACGCTTTATTCCTTCATTGAGTTGCCTTTTTAACCCTTTTTACCCATTCATTAAGTCAACTTAAAAATATAACATTAGTTTCGTTGACTCTTCCCCTTTGTGTGAGACTATGGTCTAGTGGGGATGCCTAGACCACTGAGTCTTCCCAAACCTCTTCATCAAGAGGAGGGGGACATTACAGAGCAGATTGATTATGGGGTCGTATATTGGTCTCGAGGACACTTGCAATCTGACATTAACAGTTTTAGTGGGGTGTCTGCCCTATCGATCACTCTGTAACATTCCTTTACCTGTTTGGGTCGAGGAAACCTGGGCATCGGTACTGGGGTATACACCAAAGGTCCTAAATTTGACGAGTGGCTGGCTCGACTTCTGCTTTCATAAGTTGGAAGATACTATATATATCTTGGACAAGCTGTGGGTGTTGGACAGGTGCAACCTTATGCTAAAATGATGGAGGGTGGGTTTTGACTCGTCTAAAGATTATTTCTAGTGCCACCATCTGTGGGTCCTACTACTGGGTTTTCCTCTACAACTATGGAATCATAAAGCTTTGGAAGATATCGAGAATGATTTGGGTAGATTTATTAAAGTAGACGAAAATCTTTTGAAAGCTCCGAACAAACGGTTGTGCAGGGTTTTAGTCTAAATAGATATCCATGTTGTCCTTTTGGAATCCCTAGAGATCGAGTAGAGGGGACTCTTGTTGCTCCAGAGGATTGATTACCTTGGAGTACCTTTCAGATGTTCCAGTTGTCGTAGGACGGACCACATGTGCAAGGATTGTAGGGGATCCATTGAGGAGGTTGATTCATAGGATTCTATGCTTCGTGGTCTGACCCGGGAAGACTATACATCGGTGGACTCATCGGATTGTGGTTTGTTTACTTCAACATCTGGGACTCCCTGTCCTTTAGCGCCTAGGGCCACTTTCACGGGTAAGTTGAAGAGCGTTTGTCCTCATCTATTTTTTTCATTGTCTACCTGGGAAAAGGATTTACTGGACTCAGATTTTTGGGTGGATGAGGATAGGAGGCTGGATTCTCCTATAGTTTCATTACTTGATCCTTTTTCAGTTGATAGGGGAGGGGTTATTCATGTTTCTCCTAAACATGGCGGGGAGAATGGGCTAGAGCCTGTGGGAAACAATAGTATTCCTACTTCTACTTCAGAGACCACAACTCCCCGTGGAGCCATAGTTTCCTCTTGTGAACCAGAGAGGGTTGTCAGTTTTGACTCAGATCACCTTTTTTTTGAAATAGAGGTATTCCGGAGGGATAAAGCCCTTACTGCAAAGGCAGATAAGGATTCTTCCTTCGTCACGGGATTTAGAGAACCCGAGCTCAGGGATAACTCTTTAGGGGATGTGTTGGATTCCTTGGTACCTACCTTTAAAAAGATCCCAACACTTGTACCTATTCCTATTTTCCAGGGGAGATTTGTTGTTAGTACTGAAGGTTCTAGTCACACTGCAAGTTGTTGAAGTGGTTGGGGGAGGGTTCGCCTAAGGATTTTGCTTGGTCAAGAGGTTTGGGATTAGAAATTTCCCATATCAAAATAAGAAGTGCTAGAAAAAAATCCGTTAATGTTCCCGCGACACTGGATTTAATTTTTGCTACTACATCAGACATGGGGGCACTTAGAGGCATGAAAGCCTTGTCCAAGGAGAAATCATGATTTTTCTTTCCCTAAACATTAGAGGGGTAGGGGGGCCCCTGAAATCTGCCTCCATGCATAGAGTGCTCTCTAGAACTCTACCTGATATCATATTTCTACAATAGACTTTGGTGGATGCACATAAGGGTAGGTATTTTATGTATTCGCTTCACCCTAATTGGTTTATATGTGCTGTGAGATCTGTAGGCAAGTTTTGAGTCCTACTGGTGGCTTGGGATCCATTAAAATTTGACCTATCTGCTTACATAAGATGTGGTGGTATTTATTTGACAAGTACACTTCTAGATAAAAACAAACTGATTTCTTTTGTAAATATTTATGGACCCTGTGTTGACAGAAGAGCCTTTTGGAATAAAGTGGTTGATAGTGGCTTACTAGCTCAGAATAATCTAATAGTTGTTGGGGACTTCAATCTTACCATGAGTGTCGAGGAAATTTGGGGAGAGTCAGCACAACCAGATCCATTGGCAGATTACTTCAAGGAGATTTTTATGGATGTAGGATTGGTGGATATACTCCCAGATGCGATAACTCCAACCTGGAGGAATGGTAGAGAGGGTTCAGATAACATTTTTAAAAGAATGGATAGAGTCTTTGTATCGGTTGAGTTATTGAATGTATCTGGTAGACATCGATCTTGGGTTGCATATCCATTTCTATCGGATCATGCATCGGTCATAGTACAACTGGATCATAGCTTTCATTCATTAGCTTACCCATTCAAATTTAACTTGACGTGGCTACATGAAATTGAATTTACCCTTATAGTACATGAGACTTGGAAGGATCCGACCTTTTTATCAGAGATAAAGGTTCAGAGGAGACTGGTTGAAAAATTAAAATTGATCAAGCAAAGAGTCAAGAAATGGGCCCTACAACAAATATCTCAAAAATTTATAAAACTAGATAAGTTGGAGGAGGATCTACTGGGGTGCTATCAATAGAACTCTAGGGGATTGAGGAGTAGGGAGGTTGAAGAACATATCAATTCCTTAGAAAAAGAGCGGAGCAATAAATTATTGGCAGAGGAAGAACTCTGGAGACAACGAAGCCGAGCAACTTGGATTAAGAGTGGCGATTAGAACAATTTTTTTTTTCATCACTTTGCGAGTTTTAGAAGAAACATAGAACACCTATGGGAACTTCAGGATGAGAGTGGCTAGGTCCACTCTGGAAATGAGGCAATCTTAGATGAGGCTCTTAGATATTTCAAAGGATCATCTGCAAACTATGAGACTCATATTGTAGATCGATTCTCCTTGGCCAACCTATTCCCTAGGTGTATAACTGAACAAGACACACTTCACCTCGAAAGTCCGTGTAAGAGGGAGGAATTATGGAATGTACTTAAAGAATTTGCAAAGGACAGAAGCCCAGGACCTGATGGCTAGACGATGGCGTTTTTTATCCACTTTTTTGAGTTGGTGGGGGATGACCTGTTGGATGTGGTAGAGGACTCCAGGAGCAGGGGAGTGGTTACAAAAGCATTAAACTCGACTTTTCTGGTCCTCATTCCCAAAAGTCAATAAGCCTTCAAATTTCAAGGACTTTAGACCGATTGCTCTGTGTACCCTGTGCTATAAAATTATAGAAAAAATTCTTGCAAACAGGATCAAACCAATTCTCTCTCGATCCCTCTTGGAACATAAATTGTGGTTTTTAAAAGGGAGATAGATTCTAGATGCTATTAGGACGACCCAGGAATGCTTACACAACATTAAGAGGAAAAAGTTACAGGCTCTTGTTCTGAAGCTTGACTTAAAAAATGCATATGACTGTATCAATTGGGATTTTCTTAGAATGATATTAATCCAATTGGGTTTTGGACTGATGACTACCAATTGGATCATGAGCTGTGTGATCAGTGCAACCTATGTAGTCATGATAAATGGAGAGAAGGGTTGAGACAAGGGTGCCCTTTATCTCCCTTATTATTCATCTTGGTAATGGAGGGTCTCAACTTATTATTAAAAAAAGGGCAGGCAGAGGGGAAACTAACTTGCATCAAGGTTTCTAGAGTTGTAAGGATCCTACATCTTTTTTTGTAGATGATGTTCTACTAATGACCAAAGCTTCTTTAGAGGAATGGAAGGTGATCGATGAGCTTATAAAATTTTTCTTTTGTGCGTTTGGTTTGGAAATCTATTTGTCCAAATCTACTGTTCATTACATTGGCATTTAAGGTGACCTCTTAAATTTTTTTATGGATTTCTTCCTATACAAATTAGACCTCAAGCTAGGATTCAAATATCTGGGATATTTTTTGAAATCTGATAATTACAAAATTGAGGATTGGTTGTCGCTTATTTCAAAGTTTGAAAAAAGGATAGATCATTGGTGTAATAGGTGGTTATCTCTTGGAGGGTGATATATACTCATTAAAGTGGTTCTGGAAAGCCATCCGGTCTATTGGATGTCTCTAGCAGCGCTTCCGAATTTAGTGCTAAGTAAGATCATACAACTTACCTTTAACTTCCTTTGGTCGGGCTACAATGGTAAAAATCCTTTACACCTTTGTAGGTGGGAATACATAGCTAAACCGAAGTTATTTGGAGGATGGGGCTTGAGGAATATATTTATTTTTAACAGTGCACTAGTAGAAAACACTCTGTGGTAAGTCCTTATGAAGAAAGGAATCTGACACATCATTATCAAAGATAAATACCTTCCCTATATTTCAGTGGCCACCTGGTTTAGATCATCCTCTTGTAGGATATCAATGGCTTCATCAACCTAGAAAAACCATTTAAAAGATTTACTAATCATAACAAAGTGGCTGAGCTAGAGCTCGGGTTCAGGACAGTTGATCCAAAGATATGATTTTGGGTATGGGGCCCTCTTCTCTCCTATCCCCATCACTCGTTACTGAGTTAAATCAAAGAAACATTACTTTTCTATATCAGGCTAGTGGAGGGGCACAAACTGACTCTCTTGGCACACTATGGAAAGAAAGTGGAGAACTTGCCCTCTGAGGAGATCTAGCTTTAGAATGGGACGATTATTGTAGGGCACTATCAGGATATGGAATACTCCTTCAGGACATAGATGACAAACTTTACTGGACTGGTCATGATCATTCTGGATATTTAATTGTTAAGAATGCCTATAGAGCCATAACGAGGATAAAATGGTTGCATCAATTTGGCAGATGGAGAAAATCTTTTTGGTCTTGGCATATTGCTTTAAAAATTAAACTCTTCTTGTGGCTTGTGTTGGAAAATAAGATACCCACTTGGGACACACTACTTTCCAAGGGATGGGAAGGGCCTAGCTACTACTTATTATGCACTTATGGACTAGAATCAATTAGTCACATATTGATCAATTCTGTTTTTACAAGGCAAGTGTGGCATCAAATCTTAAAGGTTCTAAAATTAATATATGATTGGGAGGGCACAAATATTATTTTATGTTATGATAAGTGGATCGCACATGCATCAGAATATGCTACTTTGCCAACTATAGTTTGCTAGAACATTTGGCTAGAGCATAATAGAGCCATATTTGAGGATGGAAGCCCAGTTGTTGACTCAATTGTTTTTAAGTCTTGTGGCTCTTATATAAAACCATCAAGGACTTTCCAAGTGTCTCTCCCGAAACAATTAGACTATTTTAAAGACAGGGGAAACTGTGGGATATTTTGATGGATCTGTGCTAGCAAATGGTACAAACAATGGGGCTGGGGGAGTGATTAAGATCAATGATAAAACCTCCATCACTTGGACTTGTAACTGTGGTCTCGGTACCAACACAAGGGAAAAATTTCTAGGAGTCTGGGCAACTCTCCTACGGGCCACAAGACTGCATATCTACAATTTATAGCTTCTTGGAGACTCAAAAATAATAATTGACTGGTGCAACAATAGAGGGAAACTTCAGGTAATTTCTCTAAACTACTGGAAGGTCCGATTTAGAGAGCTCTACAAATATTTCAGCAAGCTCAACTTTAGCCATATCTTCCGAGAATACAATATGGAGGCCGATAAACTATCAAAGAAGGCGGTCAAGAATCCAGAAGGAAAAATATACTATTCACAATGGGAAGATGGAAATGAAGGGCCTACTATCTCTATAAATATATAAATATTAATAGAGCATTTTCTTTTGGAGACATGAACTATTTTGTTATTATGTCACAAAGTAAATCTCATGTATACGTAAGTTAGGAGGGCTTCAATACTTTAGGGGAGAATAACATATGATTTTGTAAGACAGAGTTTAGTTTGATATACTTGTTGTCTGAGCAAGAGAGAAGAACAAAATTTCTTGGAAATTTTGAACATTTTCAGCATATATAAAAAATTATATATTTTATATAATGAGAAATTTTCAATTGAAAAAAAAGATAAATTATACATGGATATGCAAAAACCTTAATTCCTTTAAATATGAATATAAAAGTAATAAATACCTTACTAGATTCATTAGAACCTACTTGTCTATTTTTAAATTAGCATAAATATCTTGAAGATCCATGTGATAGTATAAGATATATGTACATTTGAGCTTATTTAAAATATGGGGTTTCCAAAGTTTTAGGCATTAACTTTGGTGGAAATTTAAATGTATAATGAATTATATTAAATTTTATAAAAAATTAAATATAATGTTAGGAATGTATGGAAATAGCGTCGTCATCTTCTTAGGGTATAAGGCCCACACTAGAGCTCCTAGGTTATTATATTCAACAATGACCCGAGGAAATGAATCCATAACACAACATTCTAATGGAGGCCCCGCTGGCCTCCGTGCTTATCCTTTCCGCGTCAACAACACAAGTGGAGCAATAATTAATTCCATGAGGTCATGATGATTCCAGTGATTAATAATCATTTTCAAAAAACATTCTAACTACTTGTTTAAAAAATTAAAACCTTATCAAAATTATACACTATCTCATCTAAACTAACTTAATGCAATCAAGGCAAAGGGGAGGGATCGCCCCCTCCCACGAATTTCCAGGTTTTTTTTTTTTAATAATTAAAATCTATGGTTTGTGTTTAATTTTTATTATTATTTACATTTACGTTTGTGTTTAGTTTAGTTTAATTTAATTATTATTATTACATTTAATTTTGTGTTTTTTTAAATCTTTTTAAATGTAATGTTGTTTTATTTTTAAATTTTTGTTGTTATTTTTTTAAGTATCGTTTAATTTATTTTTAATGTTTGTGTTTAATATTTATATATTTATAATTTTTATTTTATTTAATTTTTATTTTTTAATTTGATTTTATGTTTTAATTTTTATTTTAAGTTGTTTTTAATTTTTTTTTATAAAAAAAATTATTTATTTTTTTCAATTTTTGTCTTTTAAATTTAGAGTTTTAAGGGTTATTTTTTAATTTAAAAAAAATAAAAAAAATAGATTAGTTCTGGAGGTGTAGATCAGTTGGCGATAGAGTGCATTGTTAAGGCACTCTTTGTGATATTGTTGGTTTGAAACTTGTAAAGTCGCGTGTATAACGCGTGGGACCACATGGGTATTCTTGGAGGTTATCGTGGTAGCAGTCGAAATCGACCCCATGTCAAATGATTATGAGCCTGCCCGGTTTTTGATTCCGCTAGATACAAAAAAAATAAAAATCACTTTTAGATTTAGGAGTCGATTTTCAGTGTTGTATTTGCGGTGGTGCAAGTGGTCAAGGCCGCGTTTCAATTAGGTCATAGTTTTAACACTAGAAAAAAGTCGTGTTACTGGTAGCATCACTTTTCGATTCAAGGGTCAATTTCAGGGTTTTGTTTTCAATGTCAAGGACACAATTTCAAACAAGTTGCAATTTTAACCACCTCCCCCAAAAAGGATGCTACCAGTAGCACCATCTTTTGATTTTGCTGTTTTTTACCCAAAAATGTCATATGATATTTTTGAGCTAGAGTTTTCGTTTTGAGGTCACAATTCTCGCTAAGTTGGTAACTATGTTTTATAATCCCGACCTTCGATGCTTAATCTGATTTTTAGGAAATGGATTCTTCCTATTCAAGTAGATAATAATTGTTGGGCTAAAAATTGTCATGTAGTAGAATATGTTACAATTTACGAACACTTGTCAACATCCTCATGTTGGAGTGAACATGTATGAGAAAAGTCAACCAACATTCAACTGTTCATAAAAGGGGTTTTAAAATGGTAAAAGCTAAAGTGAATATATTATAGGTATGGAGGGGGAGTGATGAGAGGTATAGGGGGGTTTGTAGGTATTTGGGGATATATAGTGAAAATTGGAGATATGTGTTAAAAAAAAGATTTTTTTAATTGGAAAGATGTGTTAGGAGGGGGTTCAATAAAAAGATTTTGAGAGACATTTATTAATATCTAATAAAATTAGAGGTATTTTTTAATACCCAAAAAATACACATACTACGTCACAGGTTCATGAAGTGAATAACCCATACATAATTCTCCATATTTAAATATTTATAATAAACAAATTTCTTAGTATCTCATATTTGCTAAATTATGCTATATGGGTGAAATCATGAAGGTGGGTTACACTTTTGCTTGTTTTATGAGAAAAAAAACCGTGTTTTCACAAGTTATTCAACTTCCGACATATAAAAGTATTTCTTTTATTTAGAATTTCACTTTACAGTAAAAACAAAACTTGTGAAGAATTGTGTTAGCTTTCCAATGACTATTTTTCAATT
>ML786401.1:191203-211016 GCA_009831015.1 Picea engelmannii | reverse complement strand
TAGTTTACACTTACACTATTAAACTGATGCAAAAAATTGAGTTCCTTCTAAACTAGAACTTTACAATGAAGGCAGGGACTAACTGCTTTGTAGCTATTTCCCTTGTTCTTTTTAGACATTTGTTATATACATACATCAACCCTGTTTGCTTATAATGTTAAGAAATGCTTTAAAATACAAATAAGGTCATCAACATGGTCATGTGATTAGCATCAGGCTTTGGGAAAATATGGGCTAACAACAGTCATAAGTGAAATATAAGTGAAAAAACAAGTCAATTATGGGCAGTAGACATACGAATGGCCAATTATGGTTCTGCGTCTAAAATGCAACGACCATATGAAATGGTACAATCCAGGACTGTGTCTTAAAATCAACGAAACGCTCTATTCTAAAGTCTGTCATGTAATTTAAAAAGAGAGACGATCTTACAACTCTTAAATTTCAGGTCTTTAGTTTGGAAAGGCAGCGACCCTTCTCTTATCAATTGGGTTTGTAGTTTGGAAAGGAAGTGGTAAAAGAAATTATGTGTTCCTGGAAGTTCTAGTTCGGAATAATCCAGAAAAATACCCTGCGAGTTCTAGTTCGGAATAGCAAGAAAAATGGTAAATTCGGAATGGTATGGTAAATTTAAATACCCTGGTAAAAATTTAAATTTAAATTCGGAATGGTATGGTAAAAATACCCTGCAAGTTCTAGTTCGGAATGGTACGTTAAATTTAAAATACCCTGCGAGTTCTAGTTCGGATTAGCAAGAAAAATACAACCCACAATTGTTAAGATTTTTATGCATTTAGGAAGCAAACTTAAAATACAACAACCTCGACCAAGAATGAACTTACCTGTCCCCCGACGCTCACGACCTCACTTCCGCTGCGCTCGCGACCTCACTTCCACTGCGCTCATCGACCTCAATTGCACAGAGCTCACACCAACGCTCACGCTATGCCACGCCAATTGCACACAGAGCTCATGCCAATTGCACACCACACGAACACACAGAGCTCACGCCAACGCTCAGTGACCTCAATTGCACAGAGCTCACGCCAACGCTCACGCAAGCACACAGAGCCACACCACAGAGCTCACGCGAACACACAGAGCTCACGCCAATGCTCAGCGACCTCAATTGCACAGAGCTCACGCCAACGCTCAGCGACCTTAATTTCACAGAGCTCACGCCAACGCTCACGCAAACACACAGAGCCACACCACAGAGCTCACACGAACACACATAGCCACACCACGCGAACACACAGAGCTCACACCAACGCTTAGCGACCTCAATTGCACAGAGCTCACGCCAATTGCATAGAGATCACGCCAACAAATTTTTCCAAAACTTGGAAAACTCGATGTGTGGGTAATATATAAACCACCTTTCGACCGAAAGATAGTTCAGCCGAAAACTTATTGCCGGAAAGAAAATATACGACCGGCCAAATTTCTACACGCAAATCGAGGGCGCGGTTATTGCTCCATTCGATTTGACGTTTAGTTTTTCGGCCGAAAAATAGTTCGGCCAAAAATAATATCTTTCGGCCAAAAAATATTTTTAGTTCGGCCAAAAAAAGGTTTTTCGAAATTTTGGAGACCAGATTGTCACGAAAGTGTAACCCACCTTCGTGATTCCACCCATATACATTAATTATAGTTTAAATTACCATGTTACCATATTGGTTCATAATAGTTAACCATATTGGTTCATAATAGTTAAAGAAATCTAACTATAAGTCCTTTTCTTTATTAGCTTCATTAGGGATGATTTTAAGGATGGAAATTTATTTTAAAATGTAGAAACCTTCGTGAATCTTAGTAATCCTTCATATGCCAACTATAAATGTTTGGCGATATTTTTGTAAAAATATTCAAATTTCTAAGGATTCTATATAGTTTGTATACAATTTTGGCTATTTTTAAGGTAAAATAATTTTATCCTATAGAATTTGGGCGAATCATTTTTAGAATAGCGAATCTGTTTTTGGGAAAAACCATGGAAAATTAGCCCATGAGCGAAATTTAGCCCCTAAAATCATCCATGAGCTTCATTCTTATAACACTAAGTCAAGCATATGAATTTCATGGAATGGGCTTGTTGATGTATGGAATCCCTTATCGTTTGTTTCCAATTTATACATAGTTTACTATTTAAAAACCTGATTTATAGTGTCGATAACTTCATCTCTTCATGTCATTTCTGAGTTTAAAACAATACCTAATTTATACTTGTCGATAACTCAATATCTTCATTGTATGTTTATTTACTTGCATTGAAGGCCATCTTCATGTCATCTATGAGTTCAAAACGTTTATTAGTATATTAGTATAGTATAAATATTTTTTCCAATAAAGTATATGCATTTTTTTGTTGTTGTTGTTTATTATTCATTATTTTCATTATTGCATAAATAAGGGTTTTTTACAACTCAATATGATGAAGATGTGTAATTTCTTCTATGCTAAATATATACTTGACACATGATATTAAAAAAAATATTTTAATGTCCACATCAAGTTGTATATATATATATATATATATATATATATATATATATAGAGAGAGAGAGAGAGAGAGAGAGAGAGAGAGAGAGAGAGANTAACTTCTATTCCATATATAAAAAGTTAAATCCTTAGGCAGAACAATGCTTCTCCACGAGCATAAAAAAATTCTGATTATAGCTGAGGCTAGAAGACTGCTAGCTCATAGTCTAACTGAGCTTCCAACAGTTGACAACAAAATTGATAGACTAGTACTATAAAAAAATTGAAGGGTTTGACATTAAAGATTACATATCAAGAAAAATTCCTTCCCCGTGGGAGATTAACTCAATGGTAGAGAACTCTTCCTGGATCATATGATTTGTAGCTAAAAGTAAATTTTACTTTGACAAGGAGTATGATTTAGATTTTTTCTCCTTGAAAACATGCATATAATTGATGCGATGAAAAATAGATGAAACATATTTTAACCTCTAACCAAGTGACATCAAATCCAATTTATCAAGAAAAATAACATCATTCATCCAATCAATGACTAATTTAGAGTCACCCATAAATTGTAAGTCAAGAACATCATGACTCACTACACTCTTAAGAAGAGAACATAGTGCCTTAAATTCTCCCTGATTATTCGATCCCGATCTCAAATTTTATTTACTTGTAACAAAGTGTGCATTCACGAGAAAGAGAATGAAGCCCATCCCAAAAATACAATTATGCCCCTGGAAAGCCCCATCAAAGAAGCCCCAAGCCATATTCTTATTAATATCCACCACAACTACATCCCAAGATCACCCCACAGGATGAGCCCCCTTAAAGCTAGAAAACAAAGCCATCGATTGTTGAGAAACTTTGAATGGAGGAAAAACCTTATTATTGAATAATACCTTATTTCAAGCCAACCATAATTCCCTGTCCACTACAATTATAAGTAAACGAAATTCCTTCAATGATGACTATGAAAACAAAACATGAAAGTTATCGACCACTGAATCTTTGTCCCAAAGAGAACCTAGACCAAGATAATGCCCTATCTCAAATCATACTTTATGGGTATAGTTGCAAGACATGAATAAATGAATATTTGTCTCCTTGACACCATTGCAAAAGACACACATACTTGGTCCATGTTTCCCCTACCATTGCATCCTATCCCAGGTTAGAACATGGCCTTCGAGGACCAGCCAAAAAAAAAAATACGTTTTGGCGGTCCCTTAATCTTCCATATCTTCTTGTACCACCACTGATCATCATCATCACCCTCAGACAACATGTCTTGATAGCCAAGCTTAGTTGTATAGAAACCACCTGATTTATTGTAAGCCCAAACTAGCTCATCATTCATCTCTAATAATATAACATGGCCTTGCTTTAGATCATTAAAAAAATGATCCCATGGATATCACCACTGAGCTTCAAGGTTCAACGTATCCACTGAAATCCAACCTTGACCCCAAACTGATGTACTTAAAGGGTCTCCAATCCAATTTAAAGTACAACACCCAATTTGTTGAATAAACAAGACCAAACCTTCAGGAAGAAAGATACAATCACTACGACCCACTATAGCATCCCTACTGACCCAGATATGAGAACTGGACCCCACCTTTCAAACCAAGAAATGATCAATAATGGGAAATTCCAAATATAGCGTCCTCCTTTGATTGGATACATTATGAGTAGATTTTTGAGGCCTTTGAATCTAATAAAGGACAGAATCAGGGTATATATACTTATCTATGAGAATGCACCTCCATAAAATTTCATGTATTAAGAAAACCCACAATGACTTAGCCACCAAAGCCCTGCAAAAATTTGATAGGTCTTTGAGGCCCTAGCCACCCTGATCCTTTGGCCAAGATAAGACTTTCCAACTGCAAAGTGAGATACACGATACTCTAAGCTACCTTTCCAAAGATAATTGAAACATAATTTCTTGATTTGGAAAAGGATACCTTTTGGGACTTGCGCCAAGTGTTAGCCTCCCTCCCCAAGATATCCATCTATTACACCAGAGATTAATTCTCCTTTCAATCCTGTAAGGAATCCATTTCTATTCTTCTATACCATAATTATTAGTCTTAGGCATATAACCTAGGTATTTGACTCCTACCTGCAAATCATGTGAAGGAAAAGAGAAAACAATGGACAAAGGATGACGTAAAGCCTCCTCTATTTTAGGAAAATATATAGCAGACTTGATTTTATTTATGACCATTCCCATTGCCCCACATAAAAGATCCATATTTTTTTTTAAGCCCTACCTTCATATTTCGCACAATAACAAAAGATGAGTCCATCATCCACAAACAATAAGTGAGATAATTGTTCAGTTCTTCCCATCTTAATCTCCTAAAAAATGTGCACCCTTTTATATTCTTCTACGACATGACTTAGCCCATCAACCATGAGTAAGAAAAGATAAGGAGATAGTGGGCATCCCTTGCGAAGCCCCCGTGAAGACTTAAAGAAAGATGACCCAACACAACTTATCAAGACAACAAAGGATACAAAGGAGACACAAGACATATTCCATTTTACTAGAGGGATATCAAACCCAATATGTAACAACATCAACCAAAGATATAGCCACAAAACACGATCATATTCCTTTGAGAGATCAATTTTGATGACAAACATTGGACGTTTTCGAGTTTTAATAGAGCGAGGACCTTCCCACCAAGCATATGGCTTCATAAATAAGCCTACCTTTAATAAAAAAAAACTACTCTGGGGAAATGATGTTTGAAAAGATTGGATTGAGATGAAAACAAATGATTTGAGAAATGATTTTATAGAGATAATTACACAATGTAATGGGACGAAAATCATCGAAAGATGTAGATAAGTTCGACTTAGGGATAACAACAATGAAATTCTAATTTATACTACCCAACATCTTACTTGAGAGTTGGACTTCTTTCATGGTATGCAACAAATCGTCACCCACTATGTAAAAAAACTCCTCAAGAACTCAGTTGTCCATCCATCCAGTACATGACTTTTATCTTTCTTGAAGGAAAATATCATAGCTCAAAGATCTTCTTTCTTGTGACACAATTCCTAATTATCGTTTTCTTCAAAAACTTTTGGAAAGTAGGAATTTATATTCAAAACATCTTCCATTATGAATTATTCATGCTTCTTGAATAATGATTAGAAATAGTTAATCCATAAAGCGATCAACCAAGAAAATCCCCGAACCTTATTCCCATCTGAGTCATTTAGTTCCCAAATGGTGTTGAATCTACTTTGATAGTTGGAAAACTTCTGAAAAAAATTAGTATTAATATCCCCAACCTCTGGCTAGAGTGCATGAATTTTCAATCTCCATTTCTTTTCCTATTCCACCAGAATACTATGCCTTCGACATTCCATCAAGCGACCTTTTTCCACATCCAAAAAATCCCTTTGGCCTTCCTCAACTAAATAATTTTTTTCTAACTCAGACTCAATACTCTTGAGTTCTTTGTCATGCTCCTTCCTTCGGGATGCATTCCAACACACCACCCTTTATTTTAATGAGAAAAGAGCAAGGAAAAATTGATAGCTCATTGTGGCACTGCAGGGAACTTGATAAGGTTTCCAATTGTATTGAATTAAATTCTAAAACTCCTATACTTCTTCCCAAGAGGGGTTGTATTTAAATGGACCCCCCAGTCCCCATATCGACTTAACCAACTCCATGTAGACAGAAAAATAGTTTGAGCAATGTGTAACGTCCCAACTCTTCTCTAGGCCACGTCACATCAAAATTTTGCAACTCTGATACCACTTTGTAACATATTCCAGCCTCCTAGTTGAGTCTCGTTACCACTTTGTAAAGTATCCACTACCATAACTCGCTAAATAAATCTCTGATATCAATTCTTTCTTCTACAAAAGCAACTCATTGAAACCAACAACGCACACAACTGGCCTTGTGCTACACACAACTACATTTTCCTAGTGCACACAAACTGGTCTCGCACCACGTGCAACAATTATGTCTTAATAGTTATTTTCACTCAATCATCATTATGTCAACTGCGTCGATTGTCTCTCAGCGCACACCACATTTCTAGCTTTGCATTAAAACCCATATGATTACTGATGAAGTTACTTAACATATAACGACTATAACAACATAATGAGCACATAATACACCTATGCACGCAACCATTCCTATGTCGTGTGCAGGGTCTGTCCCATTTATGCGTGTAGATTGATTTCCCTGCATGTGCAATGATTCAGGACTTGCCTCAAAATCCCATGACTGTTACCACATAATTTATCTAACAAGAAACACTTAATAACTACCATGCTCTACATCTACACCAATTATGAAGAACTAACAATACATGCACAACCCAACATAATTATGTACCAATTCCATAAACATAAATAGCATAAGCATTCACATGTTAAACAATATATAAACACATCTAAACTTTCATGGCCCATGCCCTGCATATGCATCAAACATGCAATTCTACAACATATATAATCCACTCACAAATATATATACAACTGTAACACATAATATATTTAACATGTATATGCACATTACTCAAAGAATAATACACATAAGAATAAACTTATCTCTTGTTGTAATTGTTGGGTATGTGTTATATTATTTGCACGAGTAGTAGTGTCTGAGCGTATGCGCCGGGCCTGCAAGGGGGTTAGAGGGGGGGCCACATAAAAAAATATATATTTTTTTCTGCCTCGGGAAATGTGTCATGTATTTAGGTGGTTTTTTCAGCACATGGTTTTTGCTGATGGTTTTCTATTTCCGGTTAAGGAATTAGGGTTTTGGACTAATCCAGGTCATTGGGTTAGGGTTTTGGATGCCGTTGGCTCCTATATGTATATTGTATTGTAAACAATGTAACACAATGAATACATATAGAATATGTTGGTTTTCTTGGTTTGGGTTTCCAGGGGAAAAATCTCTGTGTAATGTTTGTATTTTCCATTGTATCTTTTCTGAATATCTATTTGCAGTAGACATTGTACAAGGTTAGAATTTACAGTAATCCACCAACTGCACACAAACCTCAAACGTTCCTCCCAGCCATAGACTTCGTCTCTTAGAAAATCTCAGCAGCACGTCACCCTCGAGCTGGGGCTTAAACTCCACCAAGGTAAAGGATTCCTAAGCCAAGATAAGGTATATCAACAGTCAAAACATTGAGACAAAGGTGCCAACCCCACCAAACAAACCACAGTCCCTCATTCCCACATGCCTGTCCCACCTTAGGAAGTGTGCCCCTTCTCTGCTAAAATATCCTTCGGTTTCCCCACTTCCCTTCCAGGGATTCAACAACAGGCCAGAAAGGAAGTCTCAGAGCCCTGTAGTTTCAACTGGGCACCTTGGGAAAGCAATTCCTAGTAGTTCTCTCACCTAGAGAAAATGATTACAGGCCCAACAACCCACTTCTTCAATAACACACGGGACTGACAACCCACCTCTTTAATAACACACGAGCCTAACAACCCGCCTCTTCAATAGCACACGTGCCTGACAACCCACCTCTTCAATAGAACATGATCTTGACAACCCGCCTCTTCAATAACACCTAGGCCTTCCCAAGTACAGAGTTAAGTGATGGCCACACGTTACAACAAGATACATATGCTTAGCAGAGGAAAGTTGGTCTGCATGATGAATGAATGAGTGAACCCCCCCGAAATACATTAAGGACCAACAATATATTTTCATGGCTAAAAATAGACCCTTATCACCTTAAGAACTAGATTCTCTCCACTTGGTGACTTGTTCCCATCCCTTAGGAACTTAGGATAATATATATCCCATAAATTATATTTTTGGAAATATTATTAAAATATTCCCTCTTCCTAACTCTTAGCCCCTTTTTTCCTTTTCTAGTGGAGTTTAAGCCCCCCTTCTCTTTTTATTTGATTAGTCTATGCATAGTGATATGTTTTTATTAATTATCTTAGTGTCATTTCATTTTTACAAATATAGGCTTGTTGGCCTTTTAGCCTCACGACACACTTATTCGGGTGCACACAAAACTATGAAATGGGAGCGCACCCTCCCTTGGTGCATGTGAAAAAATAAACACCTTGTCACACTAAACCACACAGAGACTCCGACTTCAAAATATTTATATACAAAGGCTCTCTAGCCCCAAAATATCTTGGCTACAAAGTCCTGTTTGATGCACACTTCAAGACAATCCTCATGCACTTTCCCAGGTGCATGCAAACTATGAAATGGGCACGCACTCCACCTTTTGTGTGCATGCACACAAACATAACCCAAAACTTAGTTGTGACAACTCACTAACCTATATGTACATTTACATTTACATTTACAATTGGGGTTCGGGCTAGGGTATTACAGAATGGATCTTACCTAGGATCTATAAATCCCGATGTCATGTAGTAAAGAGTGATGTACTAAAAACATGTCAATTCTCTTAAGAACCCCAATAGTGCCACTTAGATTATTACTCCAGGTCACATTGATACAAGCATGTTCCACATCAACCAATCCTACTTGCTCTAGATTTCCTATAAAGAAATGTGTCAAATTGTATTCTTGGGTGGATTCCCCAAAAATTCCTCCTCGGTTGAGAGTAAAGTTTAAATCCCGTCCTATGATGAGATTATTTGAACAAAAACCCCTAGATCAAATAGATGATTCCAGAAAACCTCTCTGTCAGCATATGGGCCATACACATTGAGAAGAATAAAGGAGTGATCCATCTCTTTGCAATCAACCTAAATGCATAAGCCTGAAGTCACAAAAAAATAATTTGTGAGCACCACATTTGGTGAAAGACCTATAATGAGCTCTCTTGAAAAGCCATTTGAGTCCAACCGAGTGAAGACCCACCCTAGAAACAATTTTTTTAGCTTTGTGATGATATGATCACTTTCCCCATGGTTTCCTATATAAACATGATATCTGGATGGTCCAACAAGACCAATATACTTAAGGAGAGTTTTTTGGGCCTCCCCCCCAAGACCCTCATATTTAAATTCATAATTTTCATGAATAAGCTACCTTAGGGGTTGATCCTACTCTAAGGATCTCATAAATGAGTCTTTGTCAGCCCTAAGAAACTTCATGAAAGGAATTTTCTTGTGCATGATTCAAGGAAGAATTCCTTCCCACTTTAGAGGGAAAGGCATTCTTCACCCCATCAAACCCCAATCCCCCAGAAGAGGAAAACCCCTGAGAAAAAGAATGAGAACACATGCGATAGGGGTCTTGGCCTGAGGAAGCCGAGAAGGAACTTGAGGAACAAGCCCTCAATGGATCATGAGTATTAGAAGAAAAAGGTTTAGAATCCTGAGAAATATCAACAACATGGGAGCTATCACCTCTATGCATTGGGGATCAATTATCCGAACCCATTCCCCACACCAATCGAACTATGGCTCGAAGGATGAGAAGAGGAACCCAAATATGGTAAATGAGACTGAATAGAATTACCTTGAAATTTAAAATTTGTCGCATTGCCAGACCAGATAGGTTCAATCCTACTCCATTGCAAGGATGAAAGGTCTAAATCATCCCCAAACAAATCCTTCGACAAAAAATACTACTCTTTTCTTGGAGCCACCTCAACTGGAGGGATATCCATATCCTTGAAAATAAAATCTAGTTGATCCATTTTATCAACACTAGGACTTAGAGCTAAGGCATACCCTTCTTTGAATGGGATTGATGAGGTAGGATGCACATAAATCCTAGGTTCACAAGAAGCATAAGGGTTGATTGGGGCCTCTTCCATTACTACCTTAGGATACCCTAGAAACGTTTTAATAAAATTCCGATCACAATTCTCCAAAACATGACCAACCGAGTGACAATGAAAAAAAAAGGAACAGTTAGATATTTCAACAATTGTGTATAAGTCCAATCACCCACAACAAGATCCAAAGATCAAATAGCCCTTGTCTTGGATCTAGCTCCAATAAGATTTAATCCATATCCCTACAGTTGTTGGTTTTGAAACTAGCATCCAAAGCATTAATTTTCCCAGCAAATGCCCAATCGACTTAAGCCTTGAATCTGACCAAAAATCTAATGGAAAATTGGGGATTTTGATCCACCTAGGTATGCTTGACATGGCCTCTTCTTGAGCATCAAAAAGAGGGTTCCACAAAAATGCACAACAAATATTCCTATCCTAAAACCAACAAGATAAAAATATCTTTCTAACATCATCCTTACAACGAAAAATAAATCCAACCCATCCCCATGACAAGAGATGAAATATTGGAACATACCCAAGAACCGAGGCCCACTGACCCTCCATCCATAGATTAATTGAAGTCATCGACAAAATTTGGTCACAAAATGTCCCCACTATCACTTTACCTTCCAAGTTCACTATCAGATTGACCTACAAATCCTCTCCTACCACCAATGAAACCTCTCCACCTCGAGACTTAACTGCCTTTTGTCTCTTTTGACCAATCTTACCACCATATAATCGAGTCAGATCCCCCTGCAACTCCTCAACATCAATCTTACTACCAACAAATCCAATATCCCTAGTTTCTTCATGGATAGGAAGAACAATATGAGATGCACCAAGTATCGAAGAATGTCCAAGGGTCAAAAGAGAGGTAGAATCAGGCATTCCATACTGACACACAAAGCCATTAGAGCTCAACCCCAAATATTCCTTCAAGATACTTCCCAAGAAGTCACAAAAACCATTCGACGAATCCTTTAGATGGATAGATATGTCTGTATATGGACATATATCAGGGGGAGAAGCACTCGAACCACCGAAAAATCCTCATGAACTAACACAACTGAAGTACGGGTCAATGTTTGGTTTAATGACAATATTTGAGAATATCTTATCTTCCATTAACACGTCATCATAATAGTCCACCAACTGTAGTGGATCCTCCATCTACAGTGCCCAACGACCAAGAATAAACCACCTGACATTCTATCCCTACCCTATACAACATACCCTCTAGAGAACCCTCGTCTATCTTTAGTTGTAATTTCTCTCTCTCTCTCTCTCTCTCTCTCTCTCTCTCTCTCACACACACACACACACACACACACACACACACACACACACACACACATATCCTAAGAAAAAGACATACTTTTTTATTCGATATGAAATCAAAAGTACATTCTTCAAGTGCCTTCTGTACGACGAGAAACTGGGCTGAGAACCATTCAAATTAGAACTAAAAACTCTGCCAGCTGAAACTAAAGTACATGCATCAGGTGCCATTGGCATAATCAAAACCAAGACTAGAAACCCTTCCATCCTTGGACCAAAATTCACTAGAATTATAACTGATCTGAATCGGATCACATATAAATGTTTGATTAAACATATTACAAATAAAGTCTCAAACCTACAACATATTAAAATCTAGCAAGTTCCCTTGGCCACTAGCCACCTATCTACCATCCACCTCCTCAAGCCAAGAATAAAGTGAAGCAACCATAAACAATCACTCTTTAGAGAGATAATCTTCCCTCTCATTCAATTAACAATAGATATAAGAGAAGCTAATACAATAAAACTAACATAAGACATATTTGAGCTGCTACGCTAGAGCCACCATAAATATATTATTTATTCACATACAAAATCCCTCACATCGAATTGATGACCAACAACGAGTCCCAAAAAACTCGCAACTACATAATATGCCTTCTCATTTCCATATACAATGTGTAGAGAAACATTGAAATCTCAACCTTATTGTTTGTGCCAAACGCCAAGCTAGATTTGAATTCATTATAGTGTGAATCTGATAAGAAAATGATAAATCCCAAGCCACAAGATGTATCCACATCTTGGCTAGCTCCATCGAAATAAACCCATGAGATTCCCTTGTCAATTAGGGGGTGAACACTTGATCACACCATCAAAATCTTGACAGGAGCTTTATATAATTGCATCCCAACACTGACCTATGCACAAACCTGCTCTGGAAGGATGCAAGATCCCGAAAAAAGGGTTTTGTTTTGAGCTATCGATGTGTTCCATAAGACGAGCAGAGGAACCAACCGGAACAAATGTAAATATATGTTGAGAAACCAATCATAGAAGCAATCTGAAATAATATCCTTGCACCAAATAACACTTTTATCCATCATTCTTTCAACCTTCGACCAAATTTTCCAAGAGAAGGCACAAGTTATAAATAAATGCAAAGTCGACTCTCCATCCTGCCGACATAGGGAGCATCTACCAAGACATGATGTATTATGCCTCTGCAATGCCTCCCGTGTTAGAACCTTATCTCTTAGAGGCAACCACATGAATAAGATACACTTTCGAGGGGATTTGATCTACCATAACTTCTTCCTCCACCAATCTAGAGGCCTGTTGTTTGTAGCACACAACAAGAAGTATCCCAACTTAATTGAATAAAAAACTACAACTTGATTGAAAACCCAAACCAACTTTTCTGGGACCTGAGTAATGCGAATATGATCTCTTGTTAGCTCCCCAACATAATCCTCCTATAGCACTTCAAACTGGAAAATATGATCTCTTGTTAGCTCCCCAACATAATCCTCCCATAGCACTTCAAACTGCTTTCCAAGACCGATATCAACTGCAATTAACCACCCCTACCTCCACAAAGAGGATGTCAGATCATTACTAACCAAATTCAAGGTACGTTTTCCTATCAATTGAAGTTGGTGGATACAATTTGTTGGAAGCAAAATGTTTCTATCACAACCCATAATCGCGTCGACCCCTAGCCAGAATTTAGATACATTACCAATCCACCAAGCAAGGTACCAAACAAGAATGAGAAAAGCCAAAGTCAATTCTTTCCATTGATTAGAGGCCACACAAACACACACACATACATGTATGTATGTATTTATGTACACACACACAATTTTTTTATTCTTCTTGTAGGTTCTTTTTACATCGCAGTTTGATGGAGATATGTAATTCCTTCAGTGCTCAACATAGAGTTGACAAATTTTATTCAAAAATTATTTCAATGTCGGCCATAAATAAAATATTTCTATATATATATATATATATATATATATATATATATATATATATATAAAGCAATTGAAACTAAACAAGTTCTTGTGGTTAAAAAATTTCAATGGTGTGTTTCTTAGTATGAGGGAGAGGTGTAATTCCTTCTTTGCTCAACATGGAGTTGACACACCCACACACACATGTAAAGAAGCAATAAAGATCCATATTAACTCCATATCTATCATGCACGAAGAGGGAACACATCCTTGAAGATGGTTTTTTTTTTTTAATTTAAAAAACTTGAAAAAAGATTTTCACCTGAACGGATTTGGTCTATCTTGGTGCATGATAGATACAAAGTTAACATGGATCTACACTGGTGTTTAAATTTTTTTAATGGTGTGCTGCTCAGTATGAGGGAGATGTGTAATTCCTTGTGTTCTCAACATGGAGTTGACACACACACACACACACACACAGAAAGTAAGAACTAGCGTAAATCCATCTTAACTCCAAATCTATCATGTGCAGAGAGAGATTAAGTCTCTGAGAGGTGAAAACTTTTTTTAGATTAAAAAAACTTGAAAAAATGTATGCAACTCAAGGGATTTGATCCCCTTCATCACATGAAATATCTAAATTAAGATGGATCTATGCTAGTTTTTAAGCACCAACCTTCCTAAATTCTTAAGTCATCAAAACTATGAAGATCTTGGAATGCTTCTCTTAATGTTTTTTGAGCACATAATTAAAATTTTAAAGAAATCTAAGTAATCTCTTACCTTTCTTAAGGCTAAATAGACAAATTCTAGTCTTAGTGGATATTAATCATCATCATCATAAAAATTAAACAATCTTGTTTTTATTGCCTCTTCTCTTAAAAGTATGTTTAACTTATATGTGTGATGACATAAATAACAAAATGTATACCTATTTTTTTATAAAACCACAAGTCACACAATATGATGGTAAAAAAGTAGATTCACAAAATGGTTGCATTTTTATTCTTTGACCATCTCTTCCCATATTTATGCCCATAGACGTACAAGATTTCATATGCTTGGAATTTTCTTAATTGTCACAATAAATGAAAGGCTGTGATCTCAAGCATTAACTTCCTTGCATGACAAAACTTATTTGTTAGTCATTAAAAATGGTGATTAACATGTTTAACATAATAACGATGGATATTATTATTAATCCTTACTCAACCTTTAGATTTTTACTGTAATTTAGGTTTCTACTAGGTCTTTAGGTTTTTTACCAAGTATTCATGGCATGACTAGAGCCCATTGTTACTGGGTGAGTGGTACGAGTGTTATAGACTGGTGTGACTGGAGCCCATTGTTACTAGGTGAGTGGGATGCGTTTTATGGACCGTGTGGATATCCCTCTCCATACTAGGTAAGGTTTCATCGACGTTTGAGAGGACTGTTAGGTAATGGAACAAGCCATACCATGTAAGGTTTCATCAATGTTTGAGAAGACTGTCACGTAACAGAAGAAGCCTCTTAGTTATTGGAAAATATGGACACGTTCATTTCAAGCCATAAAACATTAGATATTCTTGTGCTCCCATCCTCCATCCAATGAGGCAACTCGCCTGTGCATGGATTTGTATCTCTGTAGCTGGATGTCACCTGTGAAACTGGATGTCCTTACCAAGTAAGGTTTCATCGGCGTTTGAGAGGACTGTCAGGTAACAAACTAGGCCTCTTAGGTATTGGAAAATACAAACCTGTTCGTTTCAAACGATAACACAACAGATCTTCTTGAGCTCCCATCTTCCATCCAGTAAGGCAACTCCTGTGCATGGATTTCTATCTTTGCAGCTGGATGTGGCCTGTGCATGGAATTCTCTTCATTGACCATCAAGTTGCAATTGATGGTACAAACTAATCCAGATCTAGGGTTAGGGTTTATATAGATTTATGATTATTATTTGCAGCCAATACCGTTAATAAACTTCATGGGATCGAACGACCTGGAGGTTATAGACACTGTCACTGTGTTGCATTGGAGAGTGCAATCGCATGCACGTTCCAACATGAACTTTAGCACACTATCAAAGTGGAGACTCTATCATTTTACATTTTTTTTGGTTAAGTTGCAGTGGTTCTCAAGACTTTATACAAAATTTTCATGAGACTTTGCACTTTATTTAGATAGAAATGTTTTCTTATTGTATGAAGAATTTTATGGAAGTTGTCCTACAAGTCCTTTCTACCATGTCACTGGATCCAACGCAATGGGCTTGAATAGATATTAGCATGGCCTACCATCCCAATTTTTTCAATGCACAATTCAATCATTTCAAGTTCTTGGATCTTTTGGTTTTTGTGCACAGTAACATATAGGGCGTATGACAATTGTTTCAATGCATAATTGAATCATTTCATGTTCTTGGATATTTTGGTTTTTGTGCAAAATAACATTTAGGGCCCAGGGTTTTGGATTTGTTGTGGATGATACATGGTTGGTAGCTTTGCAAATGTCTCGAAAATTATAAAATATGGTAGGCATTGTGATAGTTGGATGAGGTGTTCAATCAATAGTGTTAAATAGTGTTAAGATATTTGTATTCACAAAATAATACTACTTTTGTTGAGCTTGCACATGTTTGTTCTCATCTAATAATTTGGTATATTGATTCTTACTTTTTATTCTTTCATTTATCTTCTTACTTTTTTATCTAATCCTCTTATCTATTGGATGGAGTTTTTAATCTTAGAAGAAATTTTTTGCTTGAGAGAAAACTGTTACAAATTGTCAATCCTCATGGTTCATTGGTTCACAATTTTAATTTTGGTTTTTACTTTTTACTCTTTCATTTATATTCTTATTTTTCTTTCATTTATCTTCTTACTTTTCTGATCCAATCTCTATTTGATGGAGTTTTTCTCCAATTCACTATTTTTTAGAATGCACGAGAGGAAACTATTACAAATTTCCAATCCTCATGATTCACTGGCTCACAATTCTAATTTTAATGGCCTTGGGCGTTGGAAAGTGAAAATCCATTTATATGTCATTGTCAATCCTCATTGTTCACTGGCTCACAATTCTAATTTTAATGACCTTGGGAGTTGTAGAGTGAAAATCCATTTATATGCCTCTACAATTATTGATGTTTTTCCTCACAATTCACTGGCTCGCAATTCTAATTTTAATAGCCTTGCACATTGGAAAGTGAAAATCCTTTTATATGCCATTGTGAATCCTCACTGTTCACTGGCTCACAATTCTAATTTTAATGACCTTGGGAGTTGTAGAGTGAAAATCCATTTATACGCCTCTACAATTATTGACGTTTGTGAGGAACTGTTAGTTGTTTAAATAAGGTTTTCTGAAGATAAGTTTAATGAATCCGATGGACGTATATCAACAATTTTTATAATATTGTGCTATTTGTATTGAATTCTAATAAAACTACTTGCCACACAATATCATGAGAAAGACGTTAATTTATATATGATGGTATTTCTGACCATTGTTGACCATCTCTTTTAGTATTCCTACTCACATTCCTTGGGTTAGAGATTATGTCTTTTATAAAAAGGACAATCCCCCTCCAGTATTAAATTCTTGGGTTTAATGTTTGTTGTTGGGTGTGATTTCATGTTCACGTGCCCTACCTATTATTATTTGGCTGGTTGTCTTTACTAATATTTGAACCTCGTTCATTATTTTATTCAATGTTTTCCTTAATGTTATTGGTAGGCTAAACTACTTTCTATTAATTATTAATCCCTGCTTGAAGGCAGTAGGGCTATTGTAGTAAATGGTATGTCATTTTTCCAATACTCTTGCATGGAAAATAATGACTTTTTCATTGTTTTAATATAAAATTTTAACGAACAAACATAATTTTTTGAATAAAATTTAATTTTTAGTTTAATTTTTATCATACTTAGGCTTTTAGGTTTTATTTGGCTTTATATTGAAGTCATTTCCATTTATGTCCAATTTTAATACCATCTCTGTTACGTTTTCAATGGCAGAGACTAAGTACCATGCATAGATCTTTGAGTAGATATTGAACCTCATTCTTTAGTGTGGCAGTGGCTTCACAAGTTGTTGGAATCCTTTGCACATATCTGCAAAAGAAATAAAGAATATGTAGCCTTCCTGCCTGGTTGTTTGTTGGGAGCCTTCCCTCCATAAATTATTATTTTTTTCCCTCTATCATGCATACTTGGAAGAGGTTTTCCTTAGGTTCTTGTTACTATGTTTTTATTGCCGGGAAATCCCATTGAGGAAGAGATTCATTGTGTGTTAGCTTTTGTAGCTTAAGAGGTACTCCACATGTATTGTCTTGTATGCGGATGTAACCTTATGTTTACACTACTAGGCACTTGACTTTGTAAATGGGTTTTTATAAAGTTGTGATAAAGTGGTTCTTTTATTAAAGTGACTTTTTAATAAAGTGTACCTTCTAATATTAAAGTGACTTTATTTCATAAAGTGCACTTATGTTATAAAGTGAAGTTGTACTTTAATATTTTAAGTGATTTATTTTGGAGGGAATGAATCATGTCCTTTGATCATGTAAAGGAAAGATTAGATCTTGGCCTTTGGATTTAGGGATGGGGAAGGTGAAAATACACTTAGAAGGTGAAAGGTCATTTTTGAATTATAAGAGAATTCATTGGGTTGTGTGCAAGATACAACAAGAGAAGAGGAGATTGAGAGATTTCCGAGAGAGCTTGAGAGAGGAAAGTGGGAAGCATGGAGGGTGCATTTCCCAAGGGAGATTGGGCACATTTCCCAAAGAAAATTTATGTGTGAGTGTGTTGATATTTATTATTGTTGTTGGAGGCTATACTGTACAGATACACACGACCCATACAACAAGGGAAAGATGGCACAAATTTTGAGGCAAGTAAGGAACAAAAATCAAGGTTGTTTTGAGGGTTTTTATTGTTGCAACAGGGCTGTACAGATCATGTTGTAGAACAAACCGTGGGCACATTTTCCAAGTTGTTGTTTTCTGGGTGGGCCGTACAACAGTACAGACTTGGCACATTTTCCAAGGCAACATTTGTGGGGGAAAAGTTTTGGTGCTGTAAGTAGATTTCTCTTGAGGGAAATTGTAATTTTGCTACTGATATACTTTCATGAAGCTAATAAAGTCTCTCTCTCTCTCTCTCTCTCTCTCTCTCTCTCTCTGGGTTTCCCCACATTGGGGTTTTCCCTCGCATTGCCTAAATTTCTGAGTATTTCATGGTTGAGGGATTGTTGTTCATTATGTTTATTCCGCTGCAAAAATGCTTGACAATGCGTATTTCTGCTCATAATATTTTATGATTGTGGGTTTATACATTTCAGAGTTCATAGATGACAATTATCTCTAGGATGCTAAGTGTATGACATAATTTAGTACTTGCTGATTTTGTCATTTAATGTCTACATGGTATCTGAGCTTGGGCTCTGAGTTATAGTGAGCAGTGATATTTTTGGGCAAGGTTTGAAGGGGGAAAACTAGTTGGTTGTTTTCTTTGAACAATGACAGGGAATATGGATGCATGCATTATATTTGAGGATCAATTGGATGGCATTTCCAACTATTTGCAATGGAAGGTCCGGATGTTAGCTGTTCTCAAGGAGAACAAGATTTGGAACTATGTCAGTTCCATTGTTGTGGCTCCCACAACATATCCTGTTTCTTTGGATTTGCATGAGGTAAAGGAGGCCAAAGCTCAGAGGATCATTCTAGATGGTGTGAAGGAACCACTCTTTCCACATCTGTCTAAGAAGAAGACAAATTATGAGATGTGGGAAGCTTTGTAGAATTTATTTGAGGCCAAGAATGCCAACTGGAAGATGGCCTTGAAAGATAAGCTGCACAACTCGAAGATGGCTAAGGGTGAGGATGTTGCATCCTATCTTACCCATCTAGCCCAAGTTAAGGACGAGTTAGCTGCAGTGGGAGAGATCATCTCAGAAGCCGAGTTGGGGAGGATAGATTTGAAAGGCTTCACAAAGGAATGAGATGTCTTTGTGAAGTGTATGGTGGGTCGAGAAAATTTTCCATATTGGAGTAGGTTGTGGGATGGCTTCACTCAAGAGGAGATCAAGGTCATATCTCATAGAAGTGGTCAGAAAGAAGATGGAGTTGAGGAGAATGTTTCTCTTGCTGCAAAGGGAAAGAAGAAAGGAAATTATGGGAGGGAATTGAGAAAAGTCAGATGTTTTTGTTGTAACCAGTTGGGTCACTGTTCGTGCTCTTTTCGTCAATGAGTGAGCAAAAAGCGAGCACTTACATGCCTAGTTGGGCTCTTCTAGTCATGACAGCTGCAATGCAAAAGGTTAGAAAGAAAATAGTAAAGGTATGAACAAGAATTAAACAAGAA
>ML786401.1:160138-191103 GCA_009831015.1 Picea engelmannii | reverse complement strand
CGCTAGTTTACCATGGGCGCGGTGCGCTTTTTAATCTTTTTAGCCAACTTTGTATAGTTTTTGGCCCTTTTTGATGTGCTGTGGAGTTAATCCTTGTGCCATGGATGATTGTTTTTCTGTGTTGATGATGTTGAGTTCTTGTCACCCTGTGCGGACGAAATTTCAGTGATAACAGTCACCTTGCTTCTTAGTGTCCTGAGAAGAAGAAGAAGAGGAAGGAACATAAGGGGCCTGATACAACTGCTACAAAAACCATGGAGGATTTTTCTTCCAAGTTTGATAAGGAATTTTCTTTGGTTACTCTAGTATCTAGTGTCAGTAGTGGAGCATTTGGGGGTGATAAAAGATGGATTGTTGATAGTGGAGCCTCTTGTCACATGATGAGAATATGGCGATTATTCCTTATTATCACAGATACAGGTCTTGAGCGATTGGTGGAGACTGAAGGTGGTATGGAGCGAGCTGTACGTGGAGTTGGAAGGGTTAGATTTCGACTCAAGTATGGGGGATTCCTAGAGCTTGATGGAATTCTCTTTGTTCTAGGGTTGAGGGTTAACTTTCTCTCAGTATTAGCCTTGGAGGATGATGGATATTGTACATTGTTCAAGAGGGGAAATGTATTTATCGACAGGGAGGAAGTGGACCCAGTTGAACCACAACTGATTGGTGATCAGGTGGACAATTTGTACATGTTGCAAGGACAACCTTCAGGATATGATTCAACATCAGATGAGGAGAAGGAGACTCCTGAGACTGCAGTGGGGCCAAGGATTCAGTCTTGCATTCCGAGAGAAGAGAGGGATTCTCTTCTGAGCACCGACATGAGGCTCAGTTGGTGTGATCAAACCGATGCTTAGGGTGGAGTGGATTCTCCTAGGAGCTTATGGTTGAAAATAACTGTTAGGAGGATGTATTCTTGTAACACCCTATTTCCCCCACTCTGTAAAAATAACTATATTGGCCAAGAACTATGGAAAACTCAAAGATGTGAATGTTTGATTTGACAGACCTTTGTATAAAAGGTTGATGAATGTAAATTATATTATGATTATGTGTTGCATGACTGTTGGGAGGGGGGATGTGCTAAAAGAGACCATGATGGATAATGAGAGGTGGTGGAAGGGACCTGGAATGGTTGCGTTAACTTCCACCAAACCAATACGTACTAGTTTTTACTTGCTCAAAGACCAAAGCAACTCTCTGACCCTTGAATGAATTACCCACCAGGATGGTAGGTGGGGAGGCTCCTCAAGAGTTAATGAGGGGATGGGGGTGAATCGCCCATCCGTAGAAGCTCTCAGAATTGACCACGGACGGGGGAATTCGCACCACACGCAATCTTGCAGAAAAATGCAAGAAAGGAAGTGTGGGGGAAATAGAGGAGAGAACATGCGCAACAGGGATCGCGGAAGAAAAATTGGAGGAACTCTAGAAATACGGGGAGTTCTGAACAGAGGAGAGAACACGCGCGATAGGGATCACGGAAGAGAACCAGGAGGAACTCTGGAAATACAGGGAGTTCTGGACAGAGGAGAAGGAGAGTAACCTTCGTCCTTGACTTCCATTGAGCTGGAAGTATGAGACTGAATCTCAAACATCGTGGTCTAGCTCAGGGGTGGCTAGTGGTAAATCCGTCTGGAGTCATTGAGCCTACGGTTGGGTGGAAACAAGCACCCCTCTCAGCAGTCGCGTCACACTTGGTGTTTCTGATAAGTGTTTATGTCTTGTATTTTGAATTAAATATCTTGGATGCATGCTCATGTTTATACGCTCATAAATGGTCTCTGTCTAGAAGTGATTGCCTTGTGTTTTGATTGGGAATAATAGATGCATGCTTATACTTATATATGACCATAATCGGTTTATGTATAGAATGAATAAGTTTAGAATACGAGTCCATTATCTTGAGAATTGTCCCATCTACTTGACTCGCGCTTAGTCCTGGTTTAATTTCCCGAAGGCACATTTTTCCAAGGAGTTTCCCCACATTTCAGAGTCGGAGTGAGTTCCTTTAAAAGACTACCGTTATAGCAAACCCACGAGTTTAATTTACCCCGGTCATAGAGTTCATAGCTCGGCGAATTAGGAAGGAATCTCAGTCAGGTCACCAAGCGTAGGGATAATTACCCAAGAATCATCTGAAGGTCCAGATGACCTGGGTCTGGAAACCTTGTACAAGAAAGAGTAGTTCTCTCAGGTTTCGAAGTCATGGGAGTTTGAAGCCCCGAGAGGTTGAATCTCGTGAATCAAGCTCAGAAAGGATAGCAAGTCTAATTATCGGAAGAGAATACCCCATCGTTTGGTAGATGAACGGTCGAAATCCTTTCGGAAATACCCCAGATTTGTCAAGATCGATGGATCTAGAGGAGGAGCGCAGGTGTTAATACCTCGACCCCTTTAGCCTTCGCAAGTAGAGATGGGATCTAGGATCGTAGATCCAAGGATCTGTTAGAGCTCCATTGACCGTCGATCTTAACCCTTGCATAGGCAGGAGAGTGGACTCGACGAAGTCCTGAAAGTCCCGAAGTATTCAGAATCGTCCATCGGCACATGACACGTGGAAGTTGGGGTAGCATTTTGATGACTTGCAACTTGGAGTGGTCAAGGGTAAGACCGCACGAACTCACGATTCGCGAAATCACGATGTGATCGTGGTCGTTGATCCATGAGTGATCTGGACCACCGGTTTAGTGTGAATAACTTTTGGCATTTCAGAATTCGGGAAACCAGAGGGAAAGACCCCTCATCTTCGCAAGTCACGAAATCCCGGTATATGAAACCCCGAATTGGTTTAGCGTGAATAAGTTTCGACGTTTCGGCACCTGGGAAACAAAAGGGCAAGACCCCTCATTTTTGCAAGTCGCGAAATCCCAGTATACAAAACCCTGAATCGGTTTAGTGTGAATAAGTTTCAGCATTTCGGCACCTGGGAAACTAAAGGGAAAGACCCCTCGTTTTCGCAAGTCGTGAAATCTCGGTATACGAAACCCCAAATTAGTTTAGCGTGAATAAGTTTCGGTGTTTCGACACCAAAGGGCAGGACCCCTCATTTTCACAAGTCACGAAATCTCGGTATATGAAACCCTGAATCGGTTTAGCGTGAATAAGTTTCGGCGTTTTGGCACCCAGGAAACCAAAGGGAAAGACCCCTCGTTTTCGCAAGTCGCGAAATCCCGGTACACGAAACCCCGACGCACTCTGTGGATGAGCCCTAGGTCACAGGACATGGTCATGTGGTAGGAAGGAGGAGTCTTGAAAGGATTTGGACCATCCATTTGTAGAGAACGCATGGTGAAGATTTAAAGCCATCAGGGTTCTAGACATCGAAGGAATAAGAGTGAAGACCCGGCTAGAAATCCCGAAAGGTAGAATGTCAGGATTTAATCCGGGCTGTTGATCAAGTCGACAATCTGGACCATAGATTTGGATGATACCAGGCTTTCGGGTTTTGGGGATTGAAAGAACAAGGGTTCCTTGCAACAAAAATATCAAAAGTATGTTCACAGAGGTGGTCACATGGATTGGTATCAGAGCACGGTTACAACACTTGGCCTGCTTGGGCTCATGAACGAGTTTCCCAGAAACTCCATTTGAGGTACTCTTAAAAGGAGTAACCCTCTATCTTAACCCCCTTTATCAAAAGACGAAGTTAAGAATGAAAATTCCTATTGTGTGTATGCATTTGAAAAATATGAATTATGTGCTGGTTATGAATGAATATAAATATTGACTAACAACAAGTGTTTTTTTTTTTTTTTGCACACAAGCGGATGATCAACCGCGGGAAACCATAGTCGCATAGAATGGTGACTCACCATGAAGTGGGGGATGGCTCCCACAATAGAGATGAAGATTCTGACGAAAGGAGGGCGGTAGAGACCCCTCCAGATCTAGCTGAGACTGTGAGGAGCCTTATGGTTGAACTACAGAGCTGCAAGGCCGACAACGAGAGGTTGATAAAAGAGCAAGAGAAGCAAACAGAAGTTAATGCAGTCTTGCTGCAGAGTTTATCTGACATACAAAGACAATTGCAGCATGGACCTAACACCAGTCATGCGGACTGACGATAGACAAAGAAAAGTCGAAGTCCACTTGAGATACAAAAACGTGGTCTTTTAAGTGGCCACACTAGGAAGAGCACCTCGAGAAAGGTCCACCCCAGAGGTAAGGGACAAGCATTGGACGATTCCTTTGGAAAGGAAACTGGTGACTCGGAGGGATCTTCTAGTAGTAGAACTAGTTCTTATTCCCGAAGAAAACAGAAGAAGCGAAAGCATTCCAAAAGTCATAATCTCAAAGAATTCAAGAAGGTCAAACCACCCTCTTTCGACGGTGAAATAAAGAAGGGGGAGGAAGTGGAGGCCTGGCTGCTTGGACTAAAGAAGTATTTCAGAGTCCATGACTTCTCATAAAACTTGAAGGCCCAAGTAGCCACTTTCAACTTGAATGGAAAGGCTTCCATTTGGTGGGAAGACCTTAAGAATGTAAAAGGGATTCATGAAGAGGACCTATCTTGGGAACGGTTTGAGAAATACTTCAGGAAGAAGTATTTGTCAGAAAAGTATTTTGACGAAAAGACTAAAGAATTCTATGAACTCAAGCTGGGGAAACTCACCATAAAGGAATATGTCAGTAGATTCCTCGAGTTGCTGAGGTACGTACCCTATATAAAAGCAGAAAAGGCAAAGGTGCAACGATTCATCAATGGAATACCTAAGGACTATTAGAACAAGATTGAGTTTGATGAGCCAAAGACCCTAGAAGACACTATCTAAAAGGAAAGATATTGTCATGAAAATATTGGGCATCAGACAGAACCTCACGAAGGCTGGAAGCAGAAGAAAAGTTCGGGATTCCAGAAAAAGGGGTTTAAATCCCCAAGATTTAAAAACTATAAAAAGAACTCAAGGATGAGCTTCCCAACCCGAAGTGTACACCAGTAGAATTTCCCCTCCCAGGGCAGAAATAAACCTTCTGGATCTACCCCAGGAAAGATTGATAACCCAAAGAGAGAACCCTTGAAATGTTGGGGTTGTGGAGAAGAACATCTACTGAGGGACTGCCCGCATTGACAACAGAACATTTAGAGAATTTACAATGTTCAAGAAGCTACCACTGCCAATGATGTGGCCAGGAGTGTGCTGCAAATTTATGCAGTCTTGGATAATAAACAAGCTGACCACCAAGCTTCAGTGGTGGAGATGGAAGGTATGATCACCAACCATCTAGTGTCTATTCTAATTGACCCTGGTTCAAATTTGAGTTATTGTTTCAGGATTAATCCGTAAGTGCGGACACAAACCGATCTCCCTAGATCCACCTGGATCTAGAACAAAACAGGACATAATGATACTCTTTCCCTAGATTTAGCCTATTGAATGAACTAGGAGGCAAGGGTCATAGACATATCTTATGAACGCTTCCTTGGGTCTCTGTTGTTCCAAGCTTTGCTCCAATGCTCTTGTGCCGTTCAGATCACAACAGTACAAACCAATCGAAGTGAAAGAAAATCAATATATTCAATGGCTAATCTATACATATGATCAAGGAGTTATGTAATAAAGTGACATCATATTTATGGGAAAGGGACACATTACTGTATTAAATTGATAGAGTGTGAAACTTACAACCTGAGCCTTGATGTTGTATATCTCCTTTTGATGGCTCCTAGCTCTGACACACACACTTGCTCATGCATGAAGAAAATCAACCACTTTTGATGACCTTGCTGGTGTCTCTAGCTGCTATAGCACCAGTCCTCCATACAATATTCTACTAATTCTCCAATCAATTTCTTGCTAGTTTGCTTCTAACCTTTTCCATGAGCATTCTCCTCAATATATAGGAGAGAATATATTAGTTACTTGGATAGGAATGATCCCAAGATATCAGGAAAACCAATATTTGACAACCATTCAAATGCCAACTCATCCTTCTAGAAGATTCCCTTCTAGAAGGTTCAAGATTTTATCCTTTTTCCTTCCTTTAGAATATGTTCGCACCCTGAGAGTTAGGTACAGTGCGAACCCGTCGCACTCCAGCTTAATGCAGCCTGCGAGAATCATTCATTCTCGCAGGCAAATATATAGGTATCCTGCGAACCTCCCTTAAAAGTATGATTTCTGGAAGCAGACAAATGTAACTTTTCTCAGGAAAGTGTTCTAGTGAAGGGCTTGATTTTTCCATCATCATTACATCATCATGATGACCAAAATTGTGGATAACAGTTATATAGCCCCTAAGGCTGTTGATAAGTGTAAATTATAGCCACATAAACACGCCAAGCCATGGTTGGTACAGTTAGCCACTGGAACCAAAAGAAAGGTAGCCGAGGTCATACCAGCTTGCCAATTCACTATGGGTGAATTCCCCACCCAAGCAACCCTTAACATATTACCCCTAGGATTGTATGACCTGTTGATTGGTATGGACTAGCTAGCCACATAAAAAGCCAGACTAGACTGTTACCATAAAACCTTAGAATGTGTAAGTGAAGAAGAAAGAAGGATAACCCTTCAAGGGATCCAAAAACTTGTCTCGGCGAGACGAATATCAGCCCTTCAAATGAGAAAGTATTGCAGAAAGGGATGTCCACTATATGCGATACAGGTGTTGGAATTAGTTGAATATTACAAACCAAGCCTCGAAGACCACCCCACACCAAGAGAATATAGAGATTTATTTCCGGAAGAGGTACCGGGTCTACCTTCGAGAAGAGACATTGACTTCTCGATAGAACTTGCACCAAGAGCGGTGCCAGTGTCTAGGACACCCTACAGGATGAGCACACCCGAGCTAGTTGAGCTTAAATTACAACTAAAAGAAATGATGGACAAAGGCTATATCCGACCCAACGTGTCTCCATGGGGAGCACCATTCCTGTGTGTGAAAAAGAAAGACGGTACCCTCCGATTGTGCATAGATTATAGACAACTCAATAAGGTAACCATAAAGAACAAGTACCCCTTACCCAGGATCGATGACCTGTTCGATCAATTGGGAGGTGCTTCCATCTTCTCAAAGATCGACTTGAGATCTGGATACCATCAAGTCCGAATCAAGGGTGAAGACATCCACAAAACTACCTTCAGGATGAGATATGGTCACTATGAGTTTGTGGTAGTACCATTTGGATTGACCAATGTCCCTGCCACTTTTATGTGCTTGATGAACAATGTGCTTAGAAAATTCCTAGACAAATTTGTACTGGTTTTTATTGACGATATATTAATTTACTCCAAGAATAGAGAGGAACATGATGAACATCTTAGACTTGTGCTTCAAGTGCTAAGAGAACATCAGCTCTATGCCAAATTTAGCAAGTGCGACTTTTTCCAGAAGAAAATACATTACTTGGGCCATGTCATATCTGAAGAGGGAGTAGCAGTAGACCATGACAAGATTAGGTCTATCATGGAATGGCCTACCCCAAAGGACGTTTCAGATATCAGATCCTTTATGGGCTTAGCAGGATACTATAGGAGATTTATAAAAGGATTATCCAAGATTGGTTGTCCAATCACTGCCCTCCAGAAGAAGGGAGCTAAATTCACGTGGACACAAGAATGTGAAGAAAGATTTCAATCCCTAAAACATATACTGACCCATGCACTCATGTTGAAGATCGCTGATCCTGAAGCTGACTTTCTTGTGTGCACAGATGCCTGCAAGGAAGGGCTCGGAGGAGTCCTTATGCAAGGAGGAAGTGTAGTCTGCTATGAATCCCAAAAATTGAATGAGCAGGAAGTCAACTATGTGACCCATGATCTAGAGCTGGCCACCATAGTGCATGACTTAAAAATGTGGAGGCATTACCTCCTGGGATGGAAATTTGTACTTATGACAGACCACTGTGGATTGCGATATCTGTTTGACCAACCAAAGCTCAATGCTAGAGAAGCTAGGTGGATGGCCCTCCTTAGCAAGTTTGATTTTGAAATCAAACATGTTAAAGGAAAGGAAAATAAGGTGGCCGATGCCCTTAGCAGAAGTATGAAAACAATTCACCTGGCAGTGGTGAGTACCTGTGAGATGAATGTCAAAGAAAGAGTCAGGAATGCACAAGAAACAAACACATTCTTCTAGACCATGACCTCATACCTAGAGCAAGAACCCATAGGGATAAAGTATGAAGGCTACCAGATGATAGATGGAGGTCTGCTAACTTACAGAAACAGATTGTATATTCCAGATTGTGATGACTTGAAGAGGTTCATAATGGATGAACTACATAAAAGACCGTATATTGGTCATCCAGGATACCAGAAGATTATCACGACCACCAGGAAACAATTCTATTGGCCTGGATTGAAGAAAGACATAGCTGAGTACTTAGCCAAATGCATAGAATGCCAACAGGTTAAAGCAGAACACCGACACCCAACATGATTATTACAACCTCTACCAATCCCATAATGGAAGTGGGAAACCATCTCCATGGATTTCTTCACCGGATTACCAACCTCGACCAAACATAATGACACCATCATGGTAGTGGTGGATAAATTGAGCAAGTCTGCTCATTTTATCCCCGTCAAGTCGACTTGCAAGGCAATAGACATCGCCAACGTATTCATGAAGGAGATATTTAGACTACATGGTATGCCTAAATAGATCGTGTCTGACAGAGACACGAAATTTACTTCCAACTTTTGGAAATCCTTGATGGTTGGTCTGGAGACCAAATTACTGTTTAGCACAGCCTATCATCCTCAAACTGATGGACAGATGGAAAGAGTGAACCAAATATTAGAAGACATGCTAAGGATGCATGTAATGCATCAACCCAAAAAGTGGGAATATTACTTGCCACTAGTGGAATTCGCCTACAACAACGGCTACCAAGAATCCCTGAAGACGAGTCCTTTCAAAGTCCTCTATAGTAGGCCATGCAACACTCCAGTTAGTTGGATTAATCCCATAAACAGAATTACTATTGGACCCGACATGTTGAAAGAAATGGAACAACAAGTGATTCAAATAAAATAAAATCTAAAAGTTGCTCAGAATAGACAGAAAAGTTACGCCGACCGAAAGAGAACTCCAAGAGAATTTAAGACGGGAGACCACGTATATCTCAGAGTTAGGCCTAGGAAGAGTTCCTTGAGGATGGGAGCTTGTGACAAGTTGGCACCTCGATATTGTGGACCCTTTGAAATTCTAGATAGAGTGGGACTTGTAGCCTATAGGCTAGCGCTTCCCCCCACAGTAAAAGCACATAATGTTTTCCATGTTTCATTATTGAAGAAATATATACACGATTCTAATCATATAATTGACTGGTCTGTGATCTAGGTGGAATCGGAGGGAGAATTCCTACCAGAACCTCAATGCATACTGGATAGAAAGGAAACCCCACTTAGGAACTGAACCATTGCACAGGTCAAGGTGCAGTGGAAACATTTTGGCCTAGATGAGGCTACATGGGAAATGGAAGATGCCATGAAACATGCATATCCAATTTTGTTTACTTCTATACATACCCATCATATTGATAGATAGAACATCGAGAACGATGTTCCTTTAAGGGGGAGGGAATTGTAACACCCTGTTTCCCCCAGTCTGTAAAAATAACTATATTGGCTAAGAACTATGGCAAACTCAAAGATGTGAATGTTTGATTTGACAAACCTTTGTATAAAAGGTCAATGAATGTAAATTATGTTATGATTATGTGTTGCATGACTATTGGGAGGGGGGATGTGCTAAAATAGACCACGATGGATAATGATAGGTGGTGGAAGGGACCTAGAATGGTTGCGTTAACTTCCACCGAACCAATACCATACTGGTTTTTACTTGCTCAAAGACCAAAGAAACTCTCTGACCCTGGAATGAATTACCCACCAGAATGGTAGGTGGGGAGACTCCTCAATAGTTAATGAGGGGATGGGGACAAACAACCCATCCGTAGAAGCTCTCAGACCTGACCACGGACGGGGGAATTCGCGCCACACACAATCTTGCAGAAAAAGTCAAGAAAGGAAGTGTGGGGGAAACAGAGGAGAGAACATGCGCGACAGGGATCGTGGAAGAAAAACCAGAGGAACTCTAGAAATACGTGAGAGTTCTGAACAGAGGAGAGAACATGCGTGATAGGGATCGCGAAAAAGAACCGGGAGGAACTCTGGAAATACAGGGAGTTCTGAACAGAGGAGAAGGAGAGTAACCTTCGTCCTTGACTTCCGTTGAGCTGGAAGTAGGAGACTGAATCTCAAGCATCGTGGTCTAGCTCAGGGGTGGCTAGTGGTAAATCTGTTTGGAGTCACTGAGCCTACATTTGAGTGGAAACGAGCACCCCTATTAGCAGTCGCATCACGCCTGGTGTTTCTTATAAGTGTTTATGTCTTGTATTTTGAATTGAATATCCTGGATGCATGCTCATGTTTACACACTCATAAATGGTCTCTGTATAGAAGTGATTGCCTTGTGTTTTGATTGGGAATAATGGATCCATTCTTATACTTATATATGACCATAATCGGTTTATGTATAGAATGAATAAGTTCAAAATACGAGTCCATTCTCTTGAGAATTGTCCCATCTACTTGACTCGTGCTCGGTCTTGGTTTAATTTCCCGAAGGCACCTTTTTCCGGGGAGTTTCCCCACATTTCAGAGTCGGAGTGAGTTCCTTGAAAAGACTACTGTTATAGAAAACCCACGAGTTTACTTTACCCTGGTCATAGAGTTCATTGCTCGATGAATTAGGAGTCATCTCAGTCAAGTCACCAAGCCTAGGGATAATTACCTAAGAATCATCTGAAGGTCCAGATGACCTGGGTTTGGAAACCTTGTACAAGAAAGAGTAGTTCTCACAGGTTTTGAAGTCATGGGAGTTCGAAGCCCCGAGAGGTTGAATCTTGTGAATCAAGCTCATAAAGGATAGCGAGTCCAATTATCGAAAGAGAATACCCCATTGTTTGGTAGACAAATGGTCAGAATCCTTTTGGAAATACCCCGGATTTGTCAAGACTGATGGATCTAGAGGAGGAGCGCAGGCGTTAATACCTCTGTTATCACTCCAGGAAACTCTCCTAGGCTGTAAGTCAAAGATGCCTGGTAACTTAATCTTTTGGTAACTATTTTCTCAATAAAAAGTATGGGTTTGGATCAAGTCGGAGGACTGAATCATTTCTCACTCAAATCATGCATAAACACATTTAGATGGACAAGGCTTTCAACCACAAATGTTCAGAGAGTTTACAAATAAAGGGATGAATGAAGAAATAACTATTATATCAGCATAATCACATATGGAGCATATATGAATGGCCAATTACAACAACCACATGAATACTTGCAAAGTTTAACTTATGAATGCAGTGATAAGATGACAGTTATCGGGCATAAACAAGCATAACAACATGAATACAATATCCAGGTGCAAGTACAGAATAGATAAGAAGATGAAATATGAACAAGTTATGGCAAAAGAAGCTTGCTTTACTCAATATGAAAATGAGAAGTTTGAGTACATAATATAAAAAAGTCTCCAAAGTCGAACCCTTGGTTCCTATTCTACCTTTAGCTTTATAGCTTTACAATGCAGTTTTGAGATCCTGAAAACATGGATCAAATATGCTAAAGATAGTAAATCAAAATTTAGTTGCAAAATATGTGGAATGATCCCCAAAAATGAGGTCAATCCCAGATTTCATGGTCTTCCTCTCTTGTTGAGTGATGGTGCAGTGCAGGATAGCCTTCCAAGGCTGAATGATGACTCTCCAAGAGATACAAATTCGAATCTGTTGATGTGAGTAAGTGTCCTGATTTTTTGTCTTTGTCAAAGATACCGAAAACCTTTGAAACAACTCCTCTTTCCATAATCTATCAAAAATAGCTATTGTATTTGTCTTGACAATTCATCAAATGTTCATTCGAAGAGGTTTCAACCCTTTCCAGCTCAAAAAACTTCGATCTGTGTAAAAACTTGATCATTCTGGAAATGACAGGCTTTCAGTGGTTAACTTAGAAAGCTCCTGAGCAAATTATCTATCGAAAGCCCAGTTTTCAGTGGTTAATGAATAGTCGTCCTGTTCGCCTAAACCTCCAAAACTTCAGCTTTGAGAAAACTTCAAAATTTGCAAAAATGCTTACCTTGGATCCCTTTTTAATGTTCAAGGTTTCTTGGATGAGGCAGCCCTTGTTCGTGCAGATCTGCGAACCTCTACTGGCTGTGTGGAAGGCTCTGGTGTGTCTACCATGGTTGTAGCTAAGTTAGTCAGAGTTTCCAATCTAGTTTTCTCCTGTGCTGGTGATTGAAACTCTTTTAACTTCAACCTCAAAATTATAAGCTGTCTATACAGCTTTATGTTTTCCCTGATCAATACCCTGTTCCTGTCTTTAATCTTGTCATGCTTCTCTTTGAGGGTTTGGTTTATTTTGAAAAGCTTTGCATTTCTGTCGGTCAGGTCTGTATTATCTTTTTAAATCACCCTTTCCAGGACTTCCATTTCATAGACCTGTTGCAGGAGTTTGTTGATTTTCCGTGATCTAGCTGTTTTAGGCTTACTTAAAGAGGCTTCTACCACTGGTGGACTGTGTGCCTCTGGAGGAGTTGGTGAAGTTAAATATGAACAATAGTCTTCATCTTGTTCAGCCTGTACATTACCCTGTGTCTCTGCCAATTCTTGTTCTGGTTCTGAATCACTGTAAGGTAGGTTTAAAGGGTTATTTCCTGTAGCAGGGTCCTTGGATTGCTCACCTTCAAACTGCAGTTTTCTTTTGATTCTTTTCTTCTTGACAGAGGATAATTCTATGGGATCTCTTGGTGGTGAGATACCTTTCCTTTTACTATGACTTCTTTTGGGAGTAATAGTCTTCTTAGTGGCATCCTTTTTACCCTTCTCCTGCTGTTGACAATCAGTCTGGAATTCGTTCCAGAAGAGGAAATAGTTCCAATCTATCTGCCTTTTCTTCAATGAATCCTTGACAATAAGAGTAATGAGTCCTTGGTGAGATAACATTCTTGCCACCTTAGTGGGCTTGGCCTTGACCTGTTTAGACATTTTCGTGAGGGATTTGTGCAAGAAAAATGGTAGATTAATTGGGTCTCTACCTGTAAAATGGTTTAAAAGTTTAAAGTGATAGAACATCACTCTATTGTATCGCCCCTCACATGTTATGTAAACAAATATTGATTTCAATAGGGACTTCCACTTTGGTTCCAAGTAATATGTTGGAATATCCTTCTTCTAGATCAAATCTTTATGTACAGGCAGCAAGTATGACCTGAATTCGATGTTTGAAGGTATGGTAGACTTGAACCAACAATCTCCTGACCTAGGTAAACCTGTATACTCAGCAATAGCAACTTCATCAATGATAAACTCCTCCTTTCCTATTTTAGCAGACCTCCCATCATAGGAAATTGCAAAAGACTCGGCCACTTGTTGATGAAAGTTGGTTAATTTTTCACAATATGAAAACACCCCGCCTGTTTGAAAAATTCTGCCACCTTTAGGTGAGCTTCTAGGTACCAAACCCCATCCACCTCAGACCTCAAAACTGGCCCTGCTTTCGACATTGGTCAATGTTGACTGTACCTACGATTATGGGAAACTGAGCATCTAGGGAGACAAAGCTTCTAGAATTTAGGAACACAGAGAGTATAACTCATGGAAGAGCCGGTGGGACAGGGTGACACAAAATTCGGATCACCGAGCTCAAACACTAACCAAGTTTCGGGTGACAAATTGACTGAGAGCATGTCGAAATTTTAGATTTTTGGTGGTATATTCATTTAAATTTGAAACAAGATGGGTTTTGAACTTGCATGATAAATCGAAATGGCTTAATTGACTTGAGAGCGATCGCTGGAATCTAATGGCGCTTTGACAGTCACCAGGGGAAACGGGATTAGGATCTCTGGAAACACGTTTAACTAATGAAATCACGAACTCACGATTATCTCAGTAATCTCCGAAATTCAAATTGTTAATGAATGAGGATTTAATGAGGGATTAACGGGATCATGATAGATTGTGTACTTGCGACTGGAAATGGAGGGAGGCTTCATGACAACATGCATGAATTTCAGTATCACCGCCGTGTCTAGATTTTGAAAAGACCAATGCGGTTGAAAGGAAAACAGGAGCTTCAAACTTCCAGATAGACACCATTAGAACGTGCATACCTTCCAACTTGACGAGATTTTCGGCGGTTACATTTTCATCATTGCGCCAACTTGACAGCTGGCTCGTGTGAAAGCACGGGCTTTCCATTTTTACCGTTGAAATGCTTTCGGTGGTTAACCGTATTCTTGCTTTGACCTCTTAACTGCCGGGAACAAAAGATTTCGATGGTTAATGAGTGCATTTCAGGTTCGCCTAAACCACCGAAACCTGAGATTTTGACTTTTGCTTGACCAAACCAAATCCAAAATTTCTTTTGAGCTTATTTACAGAATACAGACTCTCTAACCTACTTACAAAAAATTGGAAATGAATTTTTGGACCTGTTCCTATCACTTAAAAATTGGTAAAATGATAGTGCTATTTTAGGAGATAACATTTGGCTCCTACTCGGGGATGGAATCCTCCCAGTGACCTTCCAAGAACAAGTAGTTCCAGTCTCCTTATCGGTTGGGCTATGGAGTCATGTGGCCTGTGCAATTGGTAGCCTGCTCTGCTTATTCAACCAAAATCTGAAAACAATATTTGCATAGCTTTGAAATTGTAATTCCATTGGGCATGGAGTCATCTGGCTTCCTTTGGCATTGGGCATGGAGTCATCTGACCTTTGCAACTATTCCTCTACAAACCTGTAACTTGCATACAACCTCCTGCTTATTCATGAAATCAACAAATTAAAAATATCTCATTGCTCGTATGGTGAGCTTATTCCTCTGCCTACTCCTACACTAACCAGTAGAGGCAGATTTATCAAGTAAGATTGAATTTCCAATGCAGCCATATCATAAACTGATTTACTGTTAAAATCCTTGATCTTGACCCGAACAATAATGGAAGGGATATCATGCAGAAAAGATGTTTGAATAGATGATAAAAACAATCTTCTTCTGACAGAAAATTTTTAACATCTATGCTGCTCATAGACTCCAAATAGTCAGCAAAAGGGTCATCAAATTCACACAGCAATACCTCTTTGGACTGCTGATCCAACTGTAAATTGAAAAGATGTTGAAAACTGCCTTTACTAATCTCATTGTTGAATGCAGGCTGCTCAAGATCTGTTGGAGAAACATATATGATAGATTGTTGATTTGGACTGTTCAGTTCCTCGCCTTCTTCTTGATATCTATTGCAAACTTCCAGTCACTGCAAATCTTGAAACTGAGAGATACCCTTAGGATTTGTTGTAGATTCAAAACTATCATATGCTAATATAAAAATCTGCTCATCATTTTTTAATTTTTTAAAGGAGGCAATCTGATCTTCATAACAATCTAAGATAGTGGATGCATTTGGTATATTGTTTAAAGAATCTATACTATGGCCATTATCCTGAAGACCACCCATCTCTTGATCATGGTGAGAGATATCTTCTACTGCAACAAAATCTTCATGAGTATTTGGATCTTTATTCAATAAATAAAACTCATGACAGCATTGAGGATAGATAAGGTCATCTGGAAAATGGTTTTTACAAAACACGTGGAAGGCAACATGAAAATCAGCCTTAGAGCTAACACTTGCACTTGGAAGAGACCGACACCAGTCAAGAGAAATCCCTTCTAATGAAAATTTGAAAAGCTTAATTTGAACATCCTCATGTACAATTTCAAGCTGGTCAATAAAGTCATGGAAATCCAACAAATGTTCAGCTGGCACTTCCCACTTCTCTCCACGAAATCTGGGAATACTACGTTCCCATTCATCTCTAGTAGGTACTGAATGAGGGTAACCAGAAATACTTGAAAAATCACAGAACTCATACCTTGTAGGAAAGATCTGATTCATGTCATACCAGTGGAGTTGCCAACAGATTTCAGAGCAATGGAGTCGCCACTGAATCCATCCTTCATGGAGTCGCCAGTAGATAATTACAACCGAAATAATGTCCAGGCTTTGTCTATCATCAAATATGTATCTATGTCATCTCCCAAGGAAGCTGAGCTTCAATCTCCTCTCCCCGGCAATGACGCCAATTTGTTATCACTCTAGGAAACTCTCCTAGGCTGTAAGTCAGAGATGCCTGGTAACTTAATCTTTTGGTAACTGTTTTCTCAATAAAAAGTATGGGTTTGGATCAAGTCGGAGGACTGAATCATTTCTCACTCAAATCATGCATAAACACATTTATATGGACAAGGCTTTCAACCACAAATGTTCAGAGAGTTTACAAATAAAGGAATGAATGAAGAAATAACTATTATATCAGCAGAATCACATATGAAGCATATATGAATGGCCAATTACAATAACCACAGGAATACTTGCAAAGTTTAACTTATGAATGCAGTGATAAGGTGACAGTTATCGGGCATAAACAAGCATAACAACATGAATACAATATCCAGGTGCAAGTACAGAATAGACAAGAAGATGAAATCTGAACAAGTTATGACAAAAGAAGCTTGCTTTACTCAATATGAAAATGAGAAGTTTGAGTACATAATATAAAAAAGTCTCCAAAGTCGAACCCTTGGTTCCTATTCTACCTTTAGCTTTATAGCTTTACAATGCAGTTTTGAGATCCTGAAAACATAAATCAAATATGCTAAAGATAGTAAATAAAAATTTAGTTGCAAAAGATGTGGAATGATCCCCAAAAATGAGGTCAATCCCAGATTTCATGGTCTTCCTCTCTTGTTGAGTGATGGTGCAGTGCAGGATAGCCTTCCAAGGCTGAATGGTGACTCTCCAAGAGATACAAATTTGAATCTGTTGATGTGAGTAAGTGTCCTGATTTTCTATCTTTGTCAAAGATACCAAAAACCTCTGAAACACCTCCTCTTTCCATAATCTATCAAAAATAGCTATTGGATTTGTCTTGACAATTCATCAAATGTTCATTCGAAGAGGTTTGAACCCTTTCCAACTCAAAAAAATTTGATCTGTGTAAAAACTTGATCATTCTGGAAATGACAGGCTTTTAGTGGTTAACTTAGAAATCTCATAAGCGAATTATCTACCGAAAGCCTAGTTTTCAGTGGTTAATGAACAGTCGTCCTGTTCGCCTAAACCACCGAAACTTCAGCTTTGGGAAAACTTCAAAATTTGCAAAAATTCTTACCTTGGATCCCTTTTTGATGTTCAAGGTTTCTTGGATGAGGCAACCCTTTTTCATGCAGATCTGCGAACCTCTACTGGCTGTGTGGAAGGCTCTGGTGTGTCTACCATGGTTGTAGCTAAGTTAGCCAGAGTTTCCAATCTAGTTTTCTCCTGTGCTGGTGATTGAAACTCTTTTAACTTCAACCTCAGAATTCTAAGCTGTCTATACAACTTTATGTTTTCCTTGATCAATACCCTGTTCCTGTCTTTAATCTTGTCATGCTTCTCTTTGAGGGTTTGGTTTATTTTGAAAAGCTCTGCATTTCTGTCGGTTAGGTCTATATTAGATTTTTTAATCACCCTTTCCAGGACTTCCATTTCATAGACCTGTTGCAGGAGTTTGTTGATTTTCTGTGATCTAGCTATTTTAGGCTTACTTGAAGAGGCTTCTGCCACTGGTGGACTTTGTGCCTCTGGAGGAGTTGGTGAAGATAAATTGGAACAATAGTCTGTATCTTGTTCAGCCTGTACATTACCCTATGTCTCTGCCAATTCTTGTTCTGGTTCTGAATCACTGTAAGGTAGGTTTAAAGGGTTATTTCCTGTAGCAGGGTCCTTGGACTACTCACCTTCAAACTGCAGTTTTCTTTTGATTCTTTTCTTCTTGACAGAGGATAATTCTATGGGATCTCTTGGTGGTGAGATACCTTTCCTTTTCCTATGACTGCTTTTGGGAGTAATAGTCTTCTTAGTGGCAGCCTTTTTACCCTTCTCCTACTGTTGACAATCCGTCTGGAATTCGTTCCAGAAGAGGAAATAGTTCCAATCCATCTGCATTTTCTTCAATGACTCCTTGACAATAAGAGTAATGATTCCTTGGTGAGATAATTTGCTTGCCACCTTAGTGGGCTTGGTCTTGACCTTTTTAGACATTTTCGTGAGGGCTTTGTGCAAGAAAAATGGTAGATTAATTGGGTCTCTGCCTGTAAAATGGTTTAAAATTTTAAAGTGATAGAACATCACTCTATTGTATCGCCCCTCACATGTTATGTAAACAAATATTGCTTTCAACAGGGACTGCCACTTTGGTTCCAAGTAAGACATTGGAATATCCTTCTTCCATATCAAATCTTTATGTACAGGCAACAAGTATGACCTGAATTTGATGTTTGAAGGTATGGTAGACTTGAACCAACAGTCTCCTGACCTAGGTAAACCTGTATACTCAGCAATAGCAACTTCATCAATGATAAACTCTTCCTTTCCTATTTTAGGAGACCTCCCATAATAGGAAATGGCAAAAGACTTGGCCACTTGTTGATGAAAGTTGGTTAATTTTTCACAATATGAAAACACCCCAGCCTGTTTGAAAAATTCTGCCACCTCCGGGTGAGCTTCTAGGTACCAAACCCCATCCACCTCAGACCTCAAAACTGGCCCTGCTTTTGGCATTGGTCAATGTTGAATGTACCTGCGATTATGGGAAACTGAGCGTCTATGGAGATAAAGCTTCTATAATTTAGGAACACAGAGAGTATAACTCATGGAAGAGCTGGTGGGATAGGGTGACACAAAATTTGGATCACCGAGCTCAAACACTAACCAAGTTTTGGGTGACAAATTGATTGAGAGCATGCCGAAATTTTAGATTTTCGGCGGTATATTCATTTAAATTTGAAACAAGATGGGTTTTAAACTTGCCTGATAAATCGACCTGGCTTAATTGACTTGAGAGCGATCGCTGGACTCTAATGGCGCTTTGATAATCACCAGGGGAAACATGATTAGGATCTCTGGAAACACGTTTAACTGATGAAATCGTGAACTCACGATTATCTCAGTAATCTCCAGAATTCAAATTGATAATGAATGAGGATTTAATGAGGGATTAATGGGATCATGATAGATTGTGTACTTGCGACTGGAAATGGAGGGAGGCTTCGTGACAACATGCATGAATTTCAGTATCACCGCCGTGTCTAGATTTTGAAAAGACCAATGAGGTTGAAAGGACAACAGGAGCTTCAAACTTCTTGATAGGCACCATTAGAACGTGCATACCTTCCAACTAGATGAGATTTTCGGCGGTTACATTTTCATCATTGCGCCAACTTGACAGTTGGCTCGTGCGAAAGCACGGGCTTTCCATTTTTACCGTTGAAAATCTTTTGGTGGTTAACGACATTCTTGCTTTGACCTCTTAACTGTCGGGAACAAAAGCTTTCGGTGGTTAATGAGCGCATTTCAGGCTCACCTAAACCACCGAAACCTAAGATTTTGACTTTTGCTTGACCAAACCAAATCCAAAATTTATTTTGAGCTTATTTACAGAATATAGACTCTCTAACCTGCTTACAAAAATTTGGAAATGAATTTTTGGACCTGTTCCTATCACTTAAAAATTGGTAAAATGACAGTGCTATTTTAGGAGATAACCACCTCAACCCCTTTAGCCTTCACAAGTAGCGATGGGATCTAGGATCGTAGATCCAAGGATCTGTCGAAGCTCTATTAACCGTCAATCTTAACCCTTTCCTAGGCAGGAGAGTGGACTTGACGAAGTCCTGAAAGTCCCGAAGTATTCAGAACCGTCCAACGGCACATGACACGTGGCAGTTGGGTATCATTTTGCTGACTCGCGACTTGGAGTGGTCAAGGGTAAGACCGCATGAACTCACGATTCGTGAAATCGCGACATGATCGTGGTCATTGATCCATGAGTGATCTAGACCACCAGTTTAGTGTGAATAAATTTTGGCGTTTCGGCATTTGGGAAACCAAAGGGCAAGACCCCTCGTTTTCGCAAGTTGCGAAATCCCGGTATATGAAACCCCGAATCGGTTTTGCGTGAAGAAGTTTTGGCGTTTCGACACCTGGGAAACCAAAGGGAAAGACCCCTCATTTTCACAAGTCACAAAATCTCAGTATACGAAACCTCGAATCGGCTTAGCGTGAATAATGTTTAGCCTTTTGGCACCCGGGAAACCAAAGGGAAAGACCCCTCATTTTCGCAAGTTGCAAAATCTCGTTATACAAAACCCTGAATTGGTTTATCGTGAATAAGTTTCGGCGTTTCGACACCCGAGAAACCAAAGGGAAAGACCCGTCGTTTTCGCAAGTTGCGAAATCTCGGTACACGAAACCCCGACATGCTCTGTGGATGAGGCCTAGGTCACAGGACAGGGTCATGTGGTAGGAAGGAGGAGTCCCAAAAGGATTTGGACCATCCATTTGTAGAGAACGCGTGGCAAAGATCTAAAGCCACCGGGGTTCTGGACATCGGAGGAATAGGAGTGAAGACCCTGCTAGAAATCCCGAAAGGTAGAATGTCGGGATTTAATTCGGGTCGTTGATCAAGTCGACGATATGGACTGTAGATCCGGATGATATCAGGCTTTCGGGTTTCAGGGATTGAAGGAACAAGGGTTCCTTGCAACAAAAATCTCGAAAGTATGTTCACAGAGGTGGTCACATGGAGGAGGATAAGGGAAGGGCTGGTCTGTGCTAGGCCCCATAGAAATTCAGGGATTTTGTCCCTTGAAGAAAAGAAAAAAAATAAAAAATCTTAGTTGTTGTAGTGGGTGTGTGACAATTCTGGTTCAAGTTTTGTGCAGATGTTGAGGGTGACTCCAGGTTAAGAGGGAGCTCCTACTACGAACAATGTGATGGGACCAAATGATGATGATGGTGGCAAGTACTTCCCTCACTAAGAGGGAGTGTTAGCTTTTGTAGCTCGGGAGGTACTCCACATGTTTTGTCTTGTATGTAGATGTAACCTCATGTTTACACTACTAGGCACTTGACTTTGTAAATGAGTTTTTATAAAATTGTGATAAAGTGTTTCTTTTATTAAAGTGACTTTTTAATGAAGTGTACCTTCTAATATTAAAGTGACTTTATTTCATAAAGTGCACTTATGTTATAAAGTGAAATTGTAATTTAATATTTTAAGTGATTTATTTTGGAGGGAATGAATCATGTCCCTTGATCATGTAAAGGAAAGATTAGATCTTGGCCTTTGGATTTAGGGATGGGGAAGGTGAAAAGACACTTGGTAGTGTGCAAGATACACCAAGAGAAGAGGATATTTAGAGATTTCTGAGAGAGCTTGAGAGAGGAAAGTGGGAAGCAAGAAGGGCCCATTTCCCAAGGAATATTTCTGTGTGAGTGTGCTGATATTTATTGTTGTTGTTGGAGGTTGTACTGTACGAATCCATACAATCCGTACAACAAGGGAAATAGGGAATAAATTTTGAGGAAAGTAAGACACATAAATCGAGGCTATTTGAGGGTTTTTCTTGCTGTAGCAAGGCCATACAGATTAGGCCGTACAACAGAATGTGGGCACATTTTCCAAGGTGCTTTTTTCTAGGTGGGTCGTACAACAGTACGAACTTGGAACGTTTTCCAAGGAATAATTTGTGGGGGAAAATTGGGTGTTGTAAGTGGATTTCTCTTGTTGGAAATTATAATTTTGTTGTTGATATACTTTCTTGAAGCTAATAAAATCTGTCTCTCTCTCTTTGGGTTTCCTCACATTGGGTTTTTCCCTGGCATTGCCTAAATTTTTGAGTATTTCATGGTTGAGTGATTGTTGTTCATTGTGTTTATTCTGCTGCAAAAGTGCTTGGCAATGTGTATTTCTGCTCATAATATATTTTGAATGTAGGTTTATACATTTCATAGTTCATAGATGACAATGATCTCTAGGTTTCTAAGTGTATGACATAATTTATACTTGCTGATTTTTTCATTTAATTTCCACATTGTGCACATTCTATTCATGTTGTTCATGTATGTTGGAAGTTCATGTTTCTATTATTATGCTGCCATCGGTATGCATAAACCATATCTAGGAGGAATGAGTAATTTTCTTAGAGAAAAGTAAATAAATTGAGTCAATGTTGGGAACTTTTCATTTATGTAGATTTTTTTTTTTCATAATCCATATTGGAGGATATGACAAAGGAGATCCATCATCCAATTTTATTGGAGGTAAAGAAGACAAGGAAACCTCATAATACAAGCTAAAAGGAGTAGTAAGATTTGGAGGTGAAGAGATTCCAAGGAGCAAATAGAATCATGCTTCATCAAACAATCATGTGGGAAAATGTTACTAGATGTGGAAGGAGGACTAATAAGAGAATTTTTTCTCCTCTATTTCTAACAAGATTCAATAGGCTGCTTAAATGGGAAGGATTTCTCAAAGAAGTTTGGAATTCAACTATCTAAATAAATAAGTTCTCCAACTTCTTCTTTTAATTTCTCACTAGTGCCAATCCCTGCTTCTTCCCCTCACAATCGATTCTTCAAAACAAGTATTCTCTGATACATTTTTTTTCTCTATTGCACCTTGCTTCTCGTAATGACAATATACATAATTCTTTTGAGAAAAAATCCTTCACCCCACTACATTCTTAACAGGGAATGTCTAAGAAAATAGATTTCATTTGCATCAAAAAAAAATCTCCATGATCGTCGAAGATATTTGAGTTGTGAAAAACATCATTACCATTTTTTTACAACTTGTTAAAACATGTGTAAAGAAAATTGACTAACAATATATTTAGAGAATCAAACTGTCAAGAGTAAAATTGTAAGAACAAGAGGAAAACATCTGAACTCACCAAACCATTTGTGTAGTTTGAAACTATAAGTATAAGAGTTAAGTATATGCCTACTTCCCTATCTTCTTGACTGCCTATTTTTTGGGATCCTTCCCTCCATAAACTATTATTTTTCTCCCTCAACTCATCAGCCAACTTGCTACCACTCACTCAAGCAGATTTGGATCAGCTGACTATAGCATACTAGGCAATCAATGAGTTCTCCAACCTCTTCCTTCTCACCAATTCTAGGCCCTACTCTTTCCTCTCCTGTTCAATTCTTTGGAACATGTATTCTCATATACTATTTTTTCTCTATCATATTCTACTTCTCCTAATGACAACATACATATTTCTATTGAGCAAAAATTCTTCACACCTTTAACCTCCAAGAAAAATGTAATTTCCATAAAGATTTCCTTATTCCCTCATTCTATGTCCAAGTTTGTTGATAATGGAATAGATAAATCACTATACATACCATTTTATACTCCTTTCTTGACAACTTTAAGGGATTATTGTCCCTTATATGAAACTCTTCCCAATGGATCTTCATCTGAGGATGGTGAGGGTTCTTTTAGTTTTGTTCATGCCATTTATGATGCAATGTATTTGGCCTAAGGAAGTTTTGGGGTTGAATGTGGAGATGATAAACATGCCATGGATTTTAAATTACTACTTCAAGCTTCAACTTATCCCCATGCCTTAAACATGCCAGGGATTTTAAACAACTACTTCAATCTTTGGATAATCCCCATGCATTCATCTTATGCCTAAGGATTCTCATCTCGTGGATATTATTTTGGAAATGACTAAGGGAAAACATAGATATTTAAGAGGGAGGTAGGCCCACAAGTCTCATTTGAACCCATTCAGACTCCAAGGCATGGTTGGAAAGTGGTTATTGAACCCTCATGTTTTCCTACATATGTCATGTATTTTTCTATTCCATTTCCATATGTGAGTGAAATAAGGTCTACTAAATAGGTGGTATGCCTAAGCTATTAAACATGTTGGAAATTCGACGTGTCATACTGAAAGGAAAAATGGGCGAGGCTCTTGGTAAGGCCAATATAGGGTGACCACCTTTAGGCTTTGAAGTCAATGGAAATATAGTAAGAAATGAGCACATCAAATAACATTTTCTTAATTACAATCTATCTACACCAATGCTAGAATGTTCATGTTATTACTTATAATCTATGTACACCAATGCAAGAATGTTAATGGTTACAAAATGAAATTTTACACCCTATAATTAACAACTCTAGTAATTGAAAAATATAACCATTTTATGCTTTATTGTAAATTAAAAAAAACACATATCCATTTGATTTGTTGTTCTTTATTATTATTTTTTTTAGTGTAAGTTGGATTGCATCTATTTTATTTTCACACCTTTAACCTCACATTAACATATTTCATACTCAAAGTTGCAAGTACATGAACTTATGAAGTTACAGAAAGATCTTAAAAGTATACAAAATAGAACAAAAAATGTGGGCATTGACGACTTTTAAAAGTATGCCAAAAAAGAACAAAAAATGTGGGCATTGACAGCTTTAGACTTCATGTAATCAACCATTGGAAAACATCTACAAAATTCCATATACATAAGTCACGGCCTCTATCCATTTATTGCATATGTCTTTGCTACACGTATAGTAAAGTATTGGGAAGAATAAAAGGAGTTACCCCACTACCTTCTTAAAATAAAATGTTTGAGAAGCCACATTTTATTTGCATTGAAAAATATTTTCTGTGTCAAGTTTGACAACTAATACACATTAATATCTCTAACAAAATTCAATCTCTTCTACATGATCTAAAAACTAATATACACTACATGGGATGCACCCCTGCGGAAACCCTAGCTCGTTGCCTCCCTCTGTGCCATATCGACCCTCCCGATGGCCTCCCTTGGTCCGGACTCTCCTCCAAAATTTGAAGATGAACTCGCCACCTTTAATTCTTTGGTTGGATCTTTGGAAATTCCCCCCTCTCCCCTGTGCATTCTCAGTTCGTGAAGCTGGGGCTTCGATATTTTTTATTTTGAGCATAAAGAGGACAAAGATCTCATTTTCCAGAATGGTCCATATTTCTTCAGTCCCAAAGGTTTATACTTAAACAAATGGACCCCATATTTTGATCCAGAGAACAACATTCCCTCATCCATCCCAATCTGGGTTCGTCTCCCTCACTTGAATTTCCATTGCTGGGGGGATGAAGTTTAAAAAGTATCGAAGAAACCTTGGGAAAATTCATAGACAGAGCTGAACCCAAATCCAATATGTATTCTGGTGCTAGGATTTATGTGGAGGTCGATCTGGAAAATGGGCTCCCATAAGAAATCAAACTGAGGATAGATGATCAGACCTATATTCATAAGTTGGATTATGAGCAACCCCCATTTAAATCTAAGACCTTCCATGAATATGGTCATTTTCCCAAAAAATGTCCCTCTAACAAACAAACACAAGAAGAAGATGCCTCACAACAAGAGGAAGGTTGACAACATGTCCGGAAGAAAGCTAATACTTGTAAAGGAGCTACTTTTGCCCATGGGCCCTTTGAATCTGCCCCCAAAGAAGGTTCTTCCCGTCATTTCCCTCCTGAAAAAATATTTCCCAAGAAGTTCGTCCCTAATCCCACCTCCCTTATCCCCCCATCTCCCTCTCAAAACTCCTTTGAAGTGTTGGGAAAACCACATTCAAAGAAAAACCCTCCTGTTGACCCATCACCTAAGACTTTGTCACACTCCTCTCCTCCTTTTATAGAAAGAATATTTGAAGATTTGAGTGAAGAGGAAAGATATCATGAGGTATATCAGGAAGAGGAACTGCAAGAACTTGAAGAACCTCCTCCAAAACTGCAACATAATCGAGAAATGGTATAATGGGAAATCCACCTGGGAAAACCAAGGAAATCCGGACATAGGTCTAACAAAGAAGTCAGATAAGAAGCGACATCAAGAGAGAATTCCCAAGGTAAGAAACTATCTATAGAAAGCTCGATGTACACCTCATCCATAAGAGGAGGAAAAAAAGGGTCCGATCTCCCAATTTATGGCAGCCAGGCCTCCTCTACCTCTTGTCAATGAATATCCTCTCCTAGAATTATAGGGATTTGGAAATAAATAAAAATTTGAATCCCTAAAAGACCTACAATCCCTTGCCAAAACTTCTATAATACTCCTTCAGGAGACAAAACTGGAGGAGTCAAGTGTTTTAGAAGTAACAATTATTTTTTTCAAAACTTATGGTGGCACCGCTGTAAGTTCTCAGGGTGCCTCTGGTGGAATAGCTACTCTTTGGGACGAACAGATCTGAAACCTTGAGGTAACTCTAAATACTCAACACTGGATTTTAACAGTTCTTAAAAATAAATATTCCAGTAAAAATATTTCAGTAGTTAACGTATATATGCCCAATTCCTACTTGAACAAAACCTCCCGTTGGAACTCTCTCTCAGTACTCAAAAACTCTATTGATCTTTCCTCTTGCATAATTGGTGGTGATTTCAATACCCATCTCAATTCAGTGGAAAATAAAGGAGGCAGTAAAGTCAAAGATCCTTTCTCTGAGAACCTAATTGACCTTATCTCAGATTGGGATTTACAGAATGTCAAACCCTCCAAAGGGAAATATACTTGGAATAAGAGGCGCTATGGTCTCTGCCATATAGTGGCCCGTTTGGATCATTTCCTCATCAATAGAAATTTACTCCTCTCCCCCATTGAAATTTCCTCACATATTCTTCCCTCAGCCATTTCTGATCATAAACCTATCTCTCTGATATTCAACAACCCCCAAAGCTCTGCCCCCCTGCCCTTCAGTTTTAACCCCCTTTGGATAGAAAATCTAGAGATTACCCCCCTCATCAATAAATCATGGTCCTACCCCTTCTTTGGGTCTCCCAACTTCATCCAGGAAATCAAGATAAGGGAAGTTAATTTCTCTCTCAAAGATTGGGTGAAATCTTCTTACATCCCTCTACACCAAGACATAATTGTAAAAGACAAAATTCTGTTGGGATTACAACAACGATTAGAAGAGGAAGAAGTCATTGATTCTCTTTTGAATCAAGAAAAAGAATTCCATCAACAACTTCATCTCTGTTTACGTAGAGAAGAGGAATAGTGGAGACTGAAGTCAAGAAGCTTATGGTTAAAAGCATGAGATTCAAACACTTCATTTTTTCATAAACAAGATCAAAGTAGGAGGAAAGAAAATACAATCATTTCTATCCATTCTAACACTGGGTAATGACTTGATTCCTTTGATCAAGTTAAGGAAGCATCTTCTCAGCATTTTGAATCCCTGTATCTACAACCAAATGACGAAGGAGAGAACGAGGACATACAAGAAATGCTTGAAAATATTCCAAATATTGTCTCTGAACATGAAAATAACCAGTTAATTAGGGAGATAACTGAGGAAGAGATAGCCAAAGTAGTGTGGGACATGGAACTAAACAAAGCCCCTGGGCCTAATGGGTTTACAATTATATTCTATCATTCTTTCTAGACCATTATAAAGAGGGATCGCCAAAAAGTGTTGAACTTCACTCCACAAAAAAATAAATTGGGAGGTGCAACAAACTCTACCTTCCTAGCCCTCATTCCCAAAGATTCAAACCCCTCCAATTTCTCTTGTTTCCGCCCAATTTTTCTTTGTAGTTCCTATTACAAAATTCTCACTAAAATCATTGCTACCTGTCTAAAACCCTTGCTATCCAAGCTCATCAATGAAAAATCAGGGAGGATTTCTAAAAAATAAGCAGAGCACAGATAACATAGTTCTAGTCCAAGAAGCCATTCACTCCAGCATTAAAAGTAAAGATTCAGGCATGGTCGTGAAACTAGACATGGAGAATTATTTTGATCGAGTCAAACACTCTTTCCTTTTCTCAGTTCTCAAAGCCTATGGGTTCTCTTAAAAAATCATCAGCTGGATGAAGGGTTGCATTAGTTCCCCATGGATTTCCCCTCTGATAAATGGTCGTCCTTCTCTCTTTTTCAAGGCAAGCAGAGGTCTTTGACAAGGATGTCCCATTTCTCCCTTTCTCTATATCCTTTTAGTTGATTCCCTCAAATTGAAAGTTAGAAGATGAAAGAAGGATAGGAAGGCTACATGGGATACTAATACCGAGAGGGGTCAAGGAATTAAATCACTCTCAATTTGTTGATGATACTCTTCTTCTGGGGTCAGCTACTACAATCATCGCAAAACATTTTCAGAAAGTCCTTGATTCTTTCCTCGTTGCATCTGGAGGTAAACTGAATTCAACCAAATGTAAAATCTATGGATGGAACGTTTTGGGCCATATTAGAGATCTCATTTCCAGAATCTTTGAATTTCCTGCCGTTACTACTTGGACCCATTTCAAATATAGGTATGTCTATCTTCCTAAATTCTTATGGTTCTAATTCTTGGTAGGATGTCATTGAAAAAATTCTCTCAAGAATCCAAAGTTGGGGGGAGTTTCTGGCTCAACCCAGCTGGGAAAAACAATGCTCCTCAAGTCTATTCTCTCCTCTCTATCTATCTTCCAGTGTTATGGTTTACTTACCCCTAAAGGTATTCTTGATAAAATGTCCAAATCCCTCCGAAGTTTCCTCTGGGCCAGTGGGAAAACTAACACAAAAAAGTTTCATCTTATTAATTGGAAGCTGATTTTCCAACCTCTCAATAAAGGAGGTTTAGCTATTGGGGATCCCAATGTTATGAATACAACTCTAGGAGAAAAAATTGCATGGCATCTAATCACTAGACCTTCAGATTGGTGGAAATCAACTCTAGTTTCCAACTAATTTAACTCTTTAAGACTACGATGCCTGGATGTCCCCCCCCCTCATCTCCCTAGATCCCCAATTTGGCATCTCTTGAAAAACTCATCCCATCTTATTAATTCTAAATTCTCTTGGGCCCCGAGAAATGGAGCTCAGATAAATGTTTGGACAGACCGCATTTTGGATCTTGAGCCAATGGACAACCAATATTACCTCCACCCCCTAAAAGATTGGTGCTATTCCAGAGGTCTCTTTCATCTCAAATATTTATGCTTCTAGGTCGTTGATGGAGATTGGATTAATTAGAAATTCCCAGATACCTCAATCCACCTTCGTCCCTTGGCCTCCCTCTTTTTCAATTGTCTAGCCGACTGTGCACCCATTAATATTCATTCTTCGGATTCCTGTAGTTGGGGATCCTCCTCCTATTCAATTAAAGTAGGTTATTATACCCTGCAATATCTTGTTCAAGGTCATCCAGTCTCCAAAATATGGAAGGAAATTTGGTCTGGTCCCTCTCTCCCCAGATTTAACATTTTCTATTGGTTGATGGTTCATGGAAAAATCCTAACGACCGAGAACTTGAAAAAGCACAGAATTATGGGTCCTTCACGATGCCCACTTTGTCTTGCAGATTCTGAATCGATTCCCCATCTCTTCTTGGAATGCCATTTCTCTTCCCATATTTGGAATCTTCTCTATCTCCCTCTCTCTTTTACCCCCCTCCCCCCGATAATTGGACCGATTTATTTATCTCTTGGAAACAAATATATGCTAGCAACTTCAAATATAAGAAACTCTTCTCCCTCCTCTGGAGAAAAATCCCTAAATTTGTCTGTTGGGAAATTTGTTTAGCAAGGAATCAGGAAATATTTCGGGAGAAGAAAGATCCCCCCCAGAGAATTTTCGCTAAAATCTGTGGATTAATTTTTGAAGTCTTCTCTTCCAAATCAATTCATCTAGACCTGTTATGATATTTAGACTCAAATGAAGAAGAATGGATCGTTTACATTTTGTGGAAATTTTTTCCAAGACTTCTATCACCTTCAACCAGACCTAACAAGTGGAAAACATGGCAATTATGATTTGATGATCCTGATTTTATCCAATGGAAAAGAAAACAATCCTCTCCAATTCTATTCTTTGATGGAGCTTCTGCAAGTAACCCAGGGGCGACATATGTGGGGGGAGTCATCATTGATTCCGATGGAAAAAAGATCTTGGATTACTCTTGGGGCCTTGTGTTGATGGGAGAAATTGACCGTCTGTCAACTGGAAGAGCGAGTCCGGTCCGGGGTTGTCTAAATAACCCAAGCCGTTTGGTGTAACTCGTTCTGACGGGTTTAATGGCTCCGTTAGCCAATCTAAGAATCCTAAAAGAAACGAATAAAAGAGAGAAATAACTAACTAATTACTAAACACACTATATATATGTACATATGCTCTAATGTAACTGTAGTTATTGTATTTGAGCAGAAGATATACAAGTCTTATTTATTTACATGATTTACAAGTTGCATGTTTTAATTGAAACTTACAAAAATCAATGGAAAAATGATTGCTTCGAAAAACAGACAAAGAAAACACATAAAAATATTCATTGTTTTTCTTTTATAAATTTAAAGAATCTTGCAAAAAAGTTAATGAAACATGAACATGTGGATAGTCAAAGTTGAACCATACATTCTAGTTTCAATTATATGTAAATGACAGAAAAATAAAAAGAAGTTATCCTGTCAGTGAATTAGTGAGGTGTATCCAAGCATCTGCATGAGTGGTGAACATCCAACTGCCATGTCCAAGAGAGAAATCTGCAATGAACCTTATGACTGTTCTAAATAAATTCAAAACATGTATTGACAGCTTAGGTTTTAATGACAGAAAAGAAAACACAAACATAAACCTATGATCTCATAATTATACACGATTACAACAAGATAAATCTAGAAGCAATCTATGCATTTTATCATTCAATTTAAAATTCAAAGATAAATCTCATTATTTAAACCGAAGATATAATCATAGTATTTATATTTTGATTGAAGCCAATGATAGATGGTATTTATAATATAAACCTCCTACACATCACAGATCATTTAATCTAAAGATATCAGACCTGCACATGTAACAGGATTAAAAAAAACATTAATAACAACATTATACACAAAAGGCTAAAGCCAAAATGCATATATGCCGTTCTATTATGTTTTTTGAATCACTTGTCCATTCTGTAGTCCTGGAAGAATTTGTTTGGATAATAGACTTTAAAGATTGGAAAAATTAATACATAAATGATAATAATTAACCATGTATTGATAAAAAAGACTAAAGCTATTTAAATCAATGCATAATCAATTATTCAAAGAATATGAAGATATTATAATGAAAATAA
>ML786401.1:140138-159377 GCA_009831015.1 Picea engelmannii | reverse complement strand
AAGTAAACATTTGATAAAAATTAAAGTTTTTGTTTAAATTGAGATTTTTATGCTCGTTTCTAACTTTTGACATATACTCTTGTAATGAATGTTTCATACTATAGTGAATGTCTTAAGTTTGTCTCAAAGCAAGCCAAGGTATGAAACTATTTCAAACGGTTGATTCTGTAGCTCATTTTAATTATCAAGATTCTAATAGGGGCCCTTTAAATTTTGTAAAAATATAAGGGGAGTTGTTGGGGCCCAACACCTTCGAAAGACCACCACCAACAAAGCAGAAATCATAACAGTCTTCATAGGGATTTAAATAGCAAAAAATCGAAAACTTAATGATCTCATTGTCCTTGGAGACTCTAAGATAATTATTAAGGATCTCCTTGGCTTAAAAAAATCAACAAATCAAATTTCCAGCGGTCTACATATCTAGATAAATTCCTTGAAAAAACATTTTGCTAAGATCCACTTCTTTTATATCCTTCGTTCTCAAAACCAGGAAATTGACCGTTTGGAAAAATTAGAAAAAAGCATGAATCAGAGATAGCTTTTTATCAATCAAAATTAATCTCATGTGTGGTTACCATAAGTCCTCCCCTAACCGTCCCTTTTTCTTCCCACATTTGGATATTTCCATCCTTAGCAACCTCAGGTGTCTTCTGCCCTTCTTTCACCACCCCTTCCCCCCGCCTCAACCCTCCTCTCTTGCCACCTCTTTCCTTTTCTTTGGGCCCCTCTCTCCCCTCCTTTTCCCGTGTGGCACCTTGATGGTACTTCCCCTCATGTGATGGGTTCTTTCATTCATTCATTAACTTTCTTTTTCTACAAGGCTCTCGTACTATCTAACAATTTCTCCTACAACCATGGGGTCCTGGTTTGTTATCACCTCTATGGATAATCTTGTAGGATCGTGGGTAACTCATATCTATCGTCCTTTCAAGGGTGCAATGGTTAATTCCTCTACGTTGTCATGGATAAGGCTCCATCTTCCTCCAACAACTTACCCACATTTTTTCACTAAGCCTCATTCCTTTGTTTTCTCATGACCTCCTTCCATCATGTGGCACTGGTCTAGTGCTCCATGCTCCTATCCATCCTGCACTTTAGTGGAGCTCCATGACCAAACCTGGGATTTACGAAATGTTATCAGAATTTATGGGGAAAGAACAGACTCGTGGCTCATGGAACTTAAAGTGGATAACCAAGAACTCTGGAACCACATTTCTACTCTACAGAATCAACTGTAAGCACAAGAGAATAGACACAATCAAGAGTTGGAAATCGCTCTTCGTGGGGTTAATCGGAATACTAGGAAAATTGGTGTTCTCATCCAACAAGTGGGGAACCCCCTTGGCCATCCACAACATGCTACAAACTCAAATGAATCCATAGATTCAAGGCTCCATTCAACCTTTCACTCAGAAGCAAGTAATGAATCAAACCAGGCTCCTCTTGACCCATCTCTAGCTCCAACAAGACCAAACTCAAGATATGGAATTCTAGTGCCAGAAGCTAATCCATCAGGTTTCCAGGAAGATGCAAAAGCATCTCTCAATTTCTAGTCAGGTTGTCCTAGATGAACTGCAAATTTTTATTTATATTATCATCGTTTGTAGCCATTTTACATGGAAATTTAGTAGTTCTTTTTGGACCTCCTTTAAGTTCTCTGTTAAGATACAACATTCTCACCAGTTAGCATTCTGGATTCAGTACACATAATTAAATTTTCTACCTCTATGTAATATCCTGTAACACAACTCTTTTTGTAATACAAATCACCAACCGTTTCTGTTAAAAAAAAACCTAACATACACTACACAAATTCTCCATAAAAAACTACATATACTACACAAATTCTCCATGACCCTCGAAGATATTTGATTCTTATCCATTAAGATTTTGGAAATTCTTCATAATAACTTGGATTTTTGAACCTCAAGCTAGGTTCACCATCAGGACAAAAATAATTCGAGGAAGAAGAAGTTGATCATAGAAATAAATAGGGGAAGGGGGTGAAGCAGGGAAGAGGAGAGTAAGATCGGCTAGAGAAAGGAAAGGAAACCCTAAGCAGAAAGAAAAACTAACCCTCAACTAGTCTAAAACCCTAAAAAACCTCAAAATCCTAACTAAAAAAAAGGATTAAAAAGGAAAGAAAAAACAAACACGCCAAAGGACAATACCTAAAAAAGAATAATAAAATTGAACAAAACCCTAAAACTAAAAAAGAAGAAAAGACCTATCCCTAAAGGAAATAAAACAATAATTCTATACTAAAAATAAAGAGACAAACTAGACAAAAGGAAAAAAAGAGAGAACTTTAAAAAGAGGAATAAATATAATCACGAAAAATTCTAAACCTAAAATTTAAAGAAAAGGACATAAAGGACCTAAAGTAAAAAGATAAAAATTAAACTATATAAATAATAAAACCCTAAATCTAGAAAAAACTAAAACCTAGATAAAAAAGGGACAACCAAGAAGGGAGGAAACAAGCAAGTATGCAAACCTAAGTGTCATTATCAACAACTCTAGTCACGATACTATTTTTAAGAAGGAGAGGAAGCCAACATCTACTAACCTTGATTCATGAAAAACCTTAACTCCGTTATTATTATTATTGGTCTACAACTTGTTAAGATCCGTGTAAAGAAACTTAACACTTGAGATATTTATAGAATCAAATTCTCTCGAATAATAAGAAGATAGAAAAACTCTGGGGAAGTGTGACATCCCCATTTTCAATCACTAGTTTAGTGATGTAAAATGTAAATACAATGTATGGTTGCGAGCCCAACAATTTAATATGTAAATGATGTATATTCAAAATAATAAATAAAATGTATCGTTGGTTACAGATGAACAAGAACGAAGACTTCGGGGCTTAGTTTCCACAAGAGATGGAGGATTATCCATTTCTGTTAAACCCAAACCATGTTTATAAATTATCTTTACTACAAACCTTCTATTTCATTTTGAGTGTTTCAAATCCCCAATCATTGAATAATTGTAAAAGGGTTGGTGTGTAAAGTCACCTCACAAAGTTATTGAGAGCATGGGCTTGAGTACAATCAACCTTGGGAATTGGGAGAGTTAACATGCATGGGAGAAAAGGAAATTCGTATGGGAAAGAATGGCAATTTTTTACATGCATATTTTTGGACAACAAAGGAGTTCCGAGTATTGAAGCATGAAGAAAGCCGTAGTGGGAATGTATAACAACTTGTTGGAGCTGTAATTTCATGGAGATATAGGCTATAGGCATGTGAGTAGTATTCTATTCAAGAAATTGTAAAAGGGGCAAGAAATTTGTTGTGAGAATTCTTATTGCAACCGTAGATTCCTAGAGTCCCCATCAAAGAGATTTTTTATCCAATCTTTGTTGGATCCCTAGAGGGAAGTGGGATATCCTAAGGGATTGTGTGGTAGAGAATGGGATCCCATTCCTTGGGTTGTGGGGGTTGAGGGAGAAGAGAGCTAGTGGATTGGAATTACTATAGGAATTAACTTGTTGGAGTAATATTATTTTCAAGAAATTGTGAAAGGAACAAGAAATTTGTTGTTGTTAGAATTCCTGTTGAAACCATAGATTCCTAGAGTCCCCAACAAAGAGATTTTTTTTCCAATCCGTGATGGATCCATGGAGGGAAGTGGGATAGCTTGAGGGATTGTGTGGCAGAGACTGGGATCCCATTACTTGGGTTTTGTCGGTTGAGGGGGAAGAGAGATGGTGGATTAGAATGGATATAGGAATTAACTTGCTGTGAGGGGATAATAGCTAGCTTTAGGGACCACTATGTCTTGTGGATTTATAGCCCCATGATGCAGGAGAATCGCTCACACATCAAGCGAGCCAACACATTGAGAGGAAACAGTTGGACATCGCCAGCACACATTTTGAGATACTTGGGAGTTGTTGCGCCACTCTTTAATGAAGTCATTCATAAAGAAGCGCACTTGTATTGTAAAGGGGACCTTGAGCCTTTAAGCTCTCGTCCTTAAGTAGATAGGAAGTTATTTAATAGATTTAATGCAGGTAGATAGAATGTTTAAGTCTAGATTAGACAGTTTCAGTTTTTGAGAGGGAAAACGGATATAGACACCCTCCTTTGTACATTGTAGGATATTCATTCATTCAGTAGCATTCAGAAGAGAGAGCTGCAGAGAATTTGTGAAGAACACCCATGTACAGATGTTTTTGAATTAATAGAAGAGAGTCTTTGATTCAATCTCATAGCTGGTGTTGTTTCTCTTTGTATGATGTTTATGTGCTCATGAATGTTTATTTTCTGGTCATGCAATTTCTTTGAATATGCTGTGCATGTGATTTCAGGGGTTTTAACTGAAGTCTGAGAGAGGAGAGAATAAGTTTCAATTGTTTCTCTGTCTGAGCCAGGAGATTCCTGCATAGAGTGCAGTTGAATTCATCCGCATAGAGTGCGTTGATGAGCCTCGACAGTTAAACCCTTATTCTCATTCACCCAGAAACTGGTTTGGGTTGGTAGAGCTGTGCAAGGCATGCGCAGGCTAGAAGAAGGCTCAGGGTTGCGATTATGAGAAAAGAGTATTAGGACTGCCGTCGTAGGGGAACGCGTAGAGTCGAGGAAGCTTCAACACTTAGTCGTGTTCAAAGATTTGTCCGCAAGGAGTGAGTGCAACAAGTCCTCATAAAGACTCGTGAAGCGAGGACAAGCTCAGAAGGAATAGGCCTACAGTTCACTAAGGGAGAATTGCAGGGGTGCTGTGGAAAGCTCGAGAGAAGCTCCACAGGTCGGCGAGTGGTTGAACAAAGTTTCGCAGAGGGAGAGTTTAGTTCATTTCACAGAAAATATCAAAGGAAGGATGGACGGTTGAAATTCCTTGGAGAGATTTCAAAAGGACCCGAGGACCGTTAGATATTGCGAAAGTGCACAGAGATTACCGTGCAAGCATTTAGAAGTTCGAAGTGCAGGAGGAAGGAGTGCCGTCAATATGAGTTCATAGAGGCCATCAGATCTGCACGTGCCATCGCATATCGACATATCGTGAGTTGAAGCACCAAATCGTTGGAACGGGGATGGCGATATCGCGATCCATGATATCCCGAGTTGATCATAACCATTGATCATGAGGATGCGTGTCAGGGATCCCAATATATTGGGGTTCGGAGAATCGGGGTTTCTCGACGACAGAGAACGTTTTCATGTTGGATCGCGATTAGCGATATTCCGATGGTGACGTGGTAGTGTGGGATCGCAGGTGCAGGTGGAGTACAGGTGGCATCATATTGAGGGTCGGGGAAAGCTAAATCCCGAGTCTAGGAACATCAAGACTCACGATCCTGCGAGTTTCGAATTTCCGATAGAAGGATAAAGGGTGGAGAAGTCAAGTCCACACGTGTCTCGGAAAATCGGCCCATCAGGGTTCGGAGTTTGGCAATTCAATTTATTGATGTCGCGAGTCACGATTTCCCGACAGGGGGAAGTTCCGATAGCGGAGGGGAGTCAACGTTGACTCACATCGGACTTCGGGGAATCGTGAGGTGAGAAACACATGAACATAGGATTCGCGAAATCGCGAAACCCAATTTCTCGACAAAACAAAAGGGAGATTGCCGAAAGGAGATTTCTGTGGGTATTGAGAACTCCCGAAAGGAGTGGGAAGAGTTCATTGACTCTTCGGGCCTGAGAAGAAGAAGGTCCTGGTGGAAGCGGGGCGCGCAGGTGGCATTTTCTCTGTGCCAGAGTGGTATCAGAGCTCGATAAGTTCTCTATTTTATGTAGCAGAGAAGGAGAAAGAAGAATACATCATGCCACCCAGGAGAGAAAGGCAATCACCTGATCCAGAGGACAGGGATGTGCGAAGAAGAGGTAGGCCGCAGGGAATGCAGAAATGGAACGACAGATGAGAGATCTCTGAGCAAGACTCGAGGAGATGGAGACTGCACAAAGACGCGGAGTTGGTGCAGGGGATCTTAGTGATTCCGAAGTTGAAGAGGAGGCTGGACATGAAGAAGAGGTCACAACAGAGGATGCATTGACCGAGCGATTGATTAAAGCTATCGCCAGGATGAGTTCGAAGACAAAAATGGATATTCCAGCGTATGAAGGAAGTCTGAATGCCGAAGAGTTGCTGGACTGGATCAGAGCTCTTGACACCTACTTCGACTATGAAGATATCAAAGAGGATAAAAAGGTAAGACATGATGTTACCAAGTTGAAGGGACATGCAACATTGTGGTGGGACGAGCTACAGGCGGATAGATGTTCCAAAGGAAAACAAAAGATTAAAAGATGGGATAGAATGATTGCTAAGATGAAAGCGAAGTTCATCCCAAGGGATTACCAGATCACACTGTTCAGGCGAATGCAGAACCTGAGACAGAAGTTGATGACGGTGAAAGAGTACACCGAGGAATTCTATAAGATCAATATCCAAGCAGGTCATCAGGAGAGAGATGATGAAAAGGTAGCCAGATACCTGAATGGGTTGAGATACGACATTCAGGATGAATTAAGCATGGCAACTATTAGAACAGTTGAGGATGCTTATCAGATGGCTCTGAAAGCCGAGGAGAAGCTGAGTCGTAAGCAAGGTCAGCGAGGGCGAGGCAGAAGTCAGCCCAGAGGCAAGGCAGTTTCCCAAGAGAAATATCAGAAGCCCAAGGAGGAATGGAAGAAACCTCAAGGTAAGACTGAAAGAGGTCGAACCTCAGAGTGAGGACAACAATATGCTGAGCCGAGGAGACAACATACAGAGCAGGGTGGCAGTTATGCTGATGCCAACACTTTTCCTCGTACCAGAGGTAGGGGAAGAGGCAGAGGAGGAGTCATCACATGTTTCACATGTGGGAAGGATGGGCATAAAGCCGTTGATTGTCCAGACAGGAAAATGAACAAAGGAGAAGCTCACATCGCTAAGGTGCACAGGCATGATGTTGAGAATGAAGACACCGAAGCAGGAAGGTCGCTGACGGTGCATAAAGTTCTTTTGGCACCTGAAAAAGAGGTGGAGGACATAGCTTAGAGAACCAGACTATTCAGGACCACGTGCAAGACCAAGGGTTGGAAATGCAAGGTCATTGTGGACAGCGGAAGCACCGACAATCTCGTTTCAACCGAGATGGTGGAAAAACTGGAGCTGGAGACGACCGATCACCCGAGTCCATATAAGGTCTCATGGCTGCAGAAGGGACATCAGGTGAGTGTCACTAAACAATGCTTAGTTGATTTCAAAATGGGTGAATATAAGGATAAGGTCCTATGTGATGTCATTCCCATGGATGTCTGTCATGTATTGTTGGGTAGACCATGGCAATATGACCGGAATGTGGTTCATGACGGAAGGATGAACACATACACTTTGGAAAAGGATGGGAGGACACACAGACTGCTTCTGGTAAAGGATAAAGAAGTGAAGCTGGAAGTAATTAACACCATACTTCTCATGAGTGGGAAGGAGCTTCTCACAGAGATGGAGAAGAAGGAAGATCCACAATTCTTTGTGGTCAGGAAATCGAGAATTATCCTGACTAGCACAAGAGTGGATGACCTACTGGACGAGATTCAGGAACTGCTAGGAGAGTTCGCTGATATCATCGTGGACGAACTACCTCATTCGTTGCCACCGATGAGGAGTGTGAGTCATCACATCGACCTCATAACAAGAGAAAGTTTACCGAACAAGGCTGCGTACAGGTTGACACCGCGGGAGAACGAGGAGGTCAAAAACCAGGTCCAGGAATTATTGGATAAAGGACTGGTCAGGGAGAGTCTAAGTTCGTGTGCTGTTCCGACAATGCTAAGTCCAAAGAAGGATGGAGGTTGGAGGATGTGTACAGACTCTAGGGCGATTAACAAAATCACCATCAGATATACATTTCCACTGCCGAGAATGGATGATTTGATGGATTGCCTGAGTGGGGCAAATTATTTTTCAAAGATTGATCTTAAGAGCGGATATCATCAGATTCGCATGAGGGAAGGTGACGAATGGAAAACAACATTCAAGACAAATGAAGGTTTGTATGAATGGCTGGTCATGCCGTTTGGTTTGACAAACGTGCCGAGCACATTCATGAGACTGATGAATGAAGTCCTGAGGGAATTCATTGGAATGTTTGTAGTCATATATCTGGATGATATATTGATCTACAGTAAGACAAAGGCTGAACATTTAAAACATTTGGCCATTGTAATGAGGAGGCTACAGCAAGAGAAGCTATTAATCAACATGAAGAAGTGCTCCTACATGAAGACAGAGCTCATTTATTTGGGGTTTTTCATATCAGCAAATGAGTTGAAGATGGATCCTGAGAAGGTGAAAGTGATCAAGAATTGACCATCACCCATAAATGTTTTCGAGGTGAGGAGTTTCCATGGACTAGCTAGTTTCTATAGAAAATTCATTAGGAACTTCAGTGGAATTAGCGCAACGATGATGGACACAGTGAGGAAGCGGCACAAGTCTTTTCATTGGACAACAAAGGCTGAGAAAATCTTCAATCTGTTGAAGCGAAAGATCACAGAGCAACCAGTGTTAGTGTTGCCAGACTTTCAGAAGACATTTCAGGTAAAATGTGATGCCAACGGATATGCTATAGGAGCGGTCTTAAGTCAGGAGGACATACCAGTTGCATATTTCAGCGAGAAGCTGGATGTAGCAAAGCTGAAATACTCCACGTACGATAAAGAGTTTTATGCCATCATACAAGCATTAAATAAGTGGAGGCATTATTTGATCCCAAAGGAATTCGTATTGTACATCGATAATCATGCATTGCAGTTTGTGAGTCAACAGGAGAAGTTGAACCAAAAGCATGCCAAATGGGTAGAGTACATGCAGAATTTTACATTTGTAATCAAACACATTTCAGGAACTACTAACAAAGTGGCTGATGCTTTGAGCAGGAAATGTTTGTTGCTGCAGGAGTTCAGAGTCAAAACATTGGGTTTTGAAAACCTGAAGGACATGTACGCAGGTGATGCAGATTTTTCAGAAGGATACGAAGCAGCTGAGAATCCCGTTCTTAGGGATCGAAGCCCATGGATAGATTTCATGATCCAGGAGGGATTGATGTTCAGAGGCAACCAGTTATGCATTCCGAATTGCTCCATGAGGGAGAACCTGCTAAAGGAGAAACACAACGGAGGATTAGCAGGGCATTTTGGCCACGACAAAACATTTGCCAAACTAAGAGAATCATATTTTTGGCCAGGGATACGAGCAGATGTTAAAATATTTGTTGACAGATGCAGGATTTGTCAACATTCGAAAGGCAGAAAATAGAACACGGGTTTTTATCAACCATTTCCTATACCCGAGAGGCCATGGGAAGCAATAAGCATGGATTTTGTATTGGGTTTACCAAGGACACAGAGAGGGGTTGATTCCATCTTTGTGGTGGTGGACAGGTTTTCAAAAATGGCACATTTTATTCCATGTCAAAAGACCAGCGATGCGACCCACATCGCAAACTTGTTTTTCAAAGAAATTGTTAGACTTCATGGACTGTCGAGAAGCATAGTCTCGGAAAGGGACACCAAATTCATAGGTCATTTTTGGAGGACGCTATGGAAGAAGCTAGGAACAAATTTGGCGTTTAGTTCAGCATATCATCCATAGACGGATGGGTAGACTGAGGTGGTCAACAGAAGTCTTGGAGACTTGCTGAGAAGCTTGGTGACAGAGCACCATAGCAGCTGGGACAACATATTGCCACAGGCAGAGTTTGCGTACAATGATTCTGTGAATCGGAGTACAGGAAAAATTCCATTTCAGATTGTGTATGGGACATAGCCAAGGGGAGTTTCTTAACTCAGGGAGTCAGAATAGACTGCGATTAGCAGTGCAAGTGCAGAAGAGTTCACTGAAGCGATGAACGAACTTCACAGCAAGGTGAAGCAGCGATTACAAGACTCAAATCAGGAGTATAAGCGCAGAGCCGATCAGAGGAGGAGACAACTTCGGTTCGAAGTTGGTGATTTGGTTCTAGCACACTTAAGGAAGGGAAGGTTCCCAAGGGGAACATACAACAAGATGAAGATGAATAAAATCGGGCCATGCAGAGTCCTGAAGAAGTTCGGAGAGAATGCTTATGAAATTGAGTTGCCAGATGGCATCGGAATATCTCCGATATTCAACATAGCAGATTTATACCCATACAGAGCTGGAGAAATAGAGACTGGAACTGAGGAACCAGTAATCCAGTGGCAGAAGCAATTACCAGTTGCAAAGAAGCCACAGATGGAGTCCATACTGGACAAACGAGTGGGAAGGAAGACCAGGCGAAAGCAGTATTTCGAGTACCTGGTGAAGTGGAAGAATCACCCAGTCGAATATGCTAGCTGGGAAAATGAAGCGGACATACAGAGGCATGGGCAGACCATGCAGGAGCTCATGGACAGGAGCCCATGAAAATTTTCAGGCCGAGGAGTATGATGCAGGAGCATCGCTCACACATCAAGTGAGCCAACACATTGAGAGGAAACAGTTGGACAACGCCAACACACATTTTGAGATACTTGGGAGTTGTTGCACCGCTCTTTAATGAATTCATTCATAAAGAAGCGCACTTGTATTGTAAAGGGGACCTTGAGCCTTTAAGCTCTCGTCCTTAAGTAGATAGGAAGGCATTTAATAGATTTAATGCAGGTAGATAGAATGTTCAAGTCTAGATTAGACAGTTTCAGTTTTCGAGAGGGAAAACGAATATAGACACCCTCCTTTGTACATTGTAGGATATTCATTCATTCAGTAGCATTCAGAAGAGAGAGCCGGAGAGAATATGTGAAGAACACCCATGTACAGAGGTTTTTGAATTAATAGAAGAGAGTCTTTGATTCAATCTCATAGCTGGTGTTGTTTCTCTGTGTATGATGTTTATGTGCTCATGAATGTTTGTTTTCTGGTCATGCAATTGCTTTGAATATGATGTGCATGTGATTTCATGGGTTTTAGCTGAAGTCTGAGAGAGGAGAGAATAAGTTTCAATTGTTTCTCTGTCTGAGCCAGGAGATTCCTGCATAGAGTGCAGTTGAATTCATCCGCATAGAGTGCGTTGATGAGGCTCGACAGTTAAACCCTTATTCTCATTCACCCAGAAACTGGTTTGGGTTGGTAGAGCCGTGCAAGGCGTGCGCAGGCTAGAAGAAGGCTCAGGGTTGCGATTCTGAGAAAAGAGTATTAGGACTGCCGTCATAAGGGAACGCACAGAGTCGAGGAAGCTTCAACACTTAGTCATGTTCGAAGATTTGTCCGCAAGGAGTGAGTGCAACAAGTCCTCATAAAGACTCGTGAAGCGAGGACAAGCTCAGGAGGAATAGGCCTACAGTTCACTAAGGGAGAATTGTAGGGGTGCTGTGGAAAGCTCGAGAGAAGCTCCACAGGTCGGCGAGTGGTTGAGCAAAGTTTCGCAGAGGGACCGTTTAGTTCATTTCACAGAAAATATCAAAGGAAGGATGGACGGTTGAAATTCCTTGGAGAGATTTCACAAGGACCCGAGGACCATTAGGTCTTGCGAAAGTGCACAGAGATTACCGTGTGAGCATTTAGAAGTTCGAAGTGCAGGAGGAAGTAGTGTCGTCGATCTGAGTTCATAGAGGCCATCAGATCTGCACGTGCCATCGCATATCGGCATATCACGAGTTGAAGCACCAAATCGTTGGAACGGGGATGGCGATATTGCCATCCGCGATATCCCAAGTTGATCATAACCGTTGATCGTGAGGATGCATGTCAGGGATCCCAATATATCGAGGTTCAGAGAATCGGGGTTTCTCGACGACAGAGAACGTTTGCATGTTGGATCGCGATTAGCAATATTCCGACGGTGATGTGGCAGTGTGGGACCGCAAGTGCAGGTGGAGTACAGGTGACATCATATCGGGGGTCGGGGAAAGCTAAATCTCGAGTCTAGGAACATCAGGACTTGCGATCCCACGAGTTTCAAATTTCCGATAGAAGGATAAAGGGTGGAGAAGTCAAGTCCACACGTGTCTCGGAAAATCGGCCCATCGGGGTTCGGAGTTTGGCAATTCAATTTATCGACGTCGCGAGTCACGATTTATCAACAGGGGGAAGTTCTGATAGCGGAGGGGAGTCAACGTTGACTCGCATCGGACTTCGGGGAATCGTGAGGTGAGAAACACGCGACCATAGGATTTGCGAAATCGCGAAACCCAATTTCCCGACAAAACAAAAGGGAGATCACTGAAAGGAGATTTCTGTGGGTATTGAGAACTCCCGAAAGGAGTGGGAAGAGTTCTTTGACTCTTCGGGCCTGAGAAGAAGAAGGTCCTGGTGGAAGTGGGGTGCGCAGGTGGCATGTGCTCTGTGCCACCCCAACTCAAGGGTGACTTACTGTTGAGAACTTGGGAAGCAAGTCTATGGTTGGGTGGAAATTCTATCCTCTGTAGTGGTTTGCCTATTTGTTAATAAGATAAGTGATCATATTTTTTATGTTTATTTCTATTGAACATTGAGTTTAATTGCTATGTACTTCATTTTGAGTTTTATCTTATTTACTTTTACCTGCTATGGGTAAAGGATGCATTCAAATATGTGTTTTTATGTGATTGAATGTTGTTGTATGTGTTTAATTATTGTTGTGCATGTTTAAATTAATTGCATTTACATTTTTAATTAATATGGACAATTGTATGAGATTGTATTTCATGTTGTGTATTTTTCCGCATTCAAAATCGACGTGTTAGTCAATTTTAGTAGTAACGAGACCCAACCTAAAGGTTGGGTACATTACAGAGTGGTAACAAAGATTTTGGTTCAACACCAGACATATATGGGCCAAAGAACAACATGAATTTGGTAAATTTGTTGTTGTAGAGTTTGATCTGTGTCAAATTTAAGGGGAAATTGTAAAATCAAAGTAAAACCCCCAAAATCATAAGCAAATTCGAGTTGATTTTTCACTCAGAATGGTTGAAGAGATGATTAATGGCATCAATTTGCAAGTTGCAAAGTTAAAAATTGGTTTGGGAGGTCAAGTTTCATGCTTTCATGGTGAATGTGAAGTTTGGAGAATCAATGACCCAGATCGTGTTCGACTTGGCGAACAATGGATGCGATTCATTTTGGGTTGGTTGAAATTTTTAGTTCACCGAAATATTTCAGAGTTAGACGGAATTTGGTGAAGTGGGAACAAGGTTTAGTTTTCCAAAGGAGAAAACCATTGATCATCTATGGAGAAAAGTGGAATTTGCTGAAGTTTTCATAGTTTGGGGAAGTTTGGGAAATCGACAATCCATATTTCATTCGACTTGGAAATCAACAACCAAGATTCATCTGTCATTGGAGCCTTTTGGACTTCGGCATAATTTGAAGGAGTTGGGATGAAATGTAGTTCATAGAAAATCGTTGATTATCGATAAACCTTTTTGTTGATTGGCAATATAATTTTTCTTGGATTGCTGATAGTCGATAGAATTTTTTTGTGATTATCGACAAACCTTTTTGTCGATCATTGATAGACCTTTTCCCTGATTATCGATAGTTAATAAAATATTTCCGTGATCACCGATAGACCCTTTTGCTGATCGACGATAGAATTTTTCTGCGATCACCAATATAATTTTTTTCACTATCATTGATAGACCCTTTTGTGGATTGCCGATAGACCTTTTTGTGGATTGGTGATATAACTTTTTGTCGATTGCCAATCAAGTATTTTAGTGATCTCCAAGGAAAGAGAAGAAGATAAGAGGAAGAAAATGGGAAGAAGAGAGAGGGGAAGAAGAGAAAATAAAATAAGAAGAGAAAGCGAAGAAAGAAGAAGAGAGGAGCTAGAAAACGGAGAAAGATGGACAAGGACAAAAAAAAAGAAAAAAAAAGTCTAGAGCCAAAAACTTGTTTTGGCCATAATAGGAGTAGAAAAAATCAAAATTAGATGAAATTTAAGGGGTGTGTTGATCCAGGTGGATATTGGTGGCCACCCACATGTTCCAAATCCCAACTGGCTCATCTTGACAATTTTTCAGTTCAACACATTTCACTATAACGGGGACATTTCTTTGTAATTATGGGTTCTACACTTCTGGGGCTGTCCTGATGCCCTACACAACATCCAGGTGGATATTGGTGGCCGCCCACCTATTCTAACTAGCTTATTTTGTAAGTTTTCATGTCAGTACATCTTTCTGTACTTCTAGGGCCGTTTTGAGGCACTAAACATTTTTTTCTTGGCTTGCCACAATCAAATTGTAGATAGATTTATAGTTTGATGAAAGAATGCGTAGTTCTTGAAAAGACCTTTCCAACGAGCTATCACATGCCTAAAATGGAGACCGTATGCAAAATTTACGACCCCAGGAAATTAATGTACTAACTTACCCCAACGGGGCCCACATGACTTTTGGCGCGTCATCTCCTAAGGTTAGGTTTTTGGATGTCTAGGGTTTTGGAATTCATGTTATCATAAAACAACCTTCATCGCCTCATTGTACTCATCTTCTTGTGAATGAGAGTAGCCATCACATCTCTTCTTAGAGATAAAGCTACCACCATTCTAGCAAGTCTTGCACTTTGTATTTTATAGTATCTATACATTTCTTTCAGTAATAGAAATCATGTATTGTTGTATTTATCTGTTTTTGACAATTTTTATGTGTATTCTATTATAATATCTCTACTTTCATTTCGTTCCAAAAATAATCCATATAAGTGGTATCAGAGTAGACTACTCTTGTTTTTTTTTTAGTGCATGTCCCCGACGAGGTCTGAGTATAGCAAGTTGGGTCTCAAGCTTGTCTCTCTTGAGGACAGTCACTCTCACACTCCAAAGAAACCCTCTATGGCGGCAGAAAACAAAAATGACGAAACACAAGATTATATTAACCAGTTACTTGAGCAATCTCTCGCGTGACAGAGGGACGAAATGATGGAGATGTTTTCCCACATATTTCAATGCTTGCCAATAGAAAAATGCACATCTTCATCAAGTGACCACTTTGGAGGAACCTATCCCTTCAAGGTACAAGTTAATTTTGATATTCCCATATTTGAAGGTCAAATAGATGCATATGCCTTAGAAAAATGGTTAAATATGATAGAAGGTTATTTCTTTGTTCACAATTTTTTCGGCAAGAAAAATATCACCTTCGCACTCCTCAAGGCTCTCCCCCATGTCAAACATTGGTGGGAAACTTACTGGGAGAAAATTTCCACAGAGGAATCTGGAATATATGGGGCTAAGCCCACTTGGGATTTTTTTGTGAATGCGATCAAGGACCAATACTACCCTGTTGATAACTATGAAGAACAATACATGAGATGAACCACACTATGGCAAGAGAAGAGCCAAATAGTGCTAGAGTTCACAAATAATTTCCATACCTTGCACACCAAGATAGGTATAAAAAACTCCAAGCGACATCTGGTTCTAAAATACTGTGGGGCTCTGCATAGGTACATCCAAACTGAAATGGATTTCCTAAAAATCTCATCATTCGAAGCTGCCTATCGATATGATGTCAAAATCGAGAAGAAATTTAGGCACCAGAAAAAATGGGAGTTCGGGTTTGCAAATACGCAACAACCAAAGCATGGTAAAGATGGCCCTAACCAACAACCTCCCGAAAAATAGTCCAAGACACATGAAAGGAAGGGTAAAGGAAAGATGAAGAATGACACTGGGAAGTGGTGTGACTTCCACAAAATCCCTTGGCACAACACCAATGAATATCGATCTAAACAATCATTGGTGGCTGAGGTCAAAGACAATGAGCCGAACCCTGATTCGGAATCTGATCCAGAAAATATTGAAAATAGACAGAGCATCGACGCAGACCCCACTGCTACTGTCGGGACCACAACAATTCAACCAAAAGAACCAATATATCCTGAAGAGGGGGAGTGCCTCTTCCATTCAAAAATGTGGGTGAAGGGGACCTCGTTGCATTTCATTGTTGATAGAGGAAGTCAAAAGAACCTCATCTCACCTGAGGTCGTCAAATAGTTGGGGTTGTCGACAAAACCACACCTGCAACCATACAACATCGGGTGGATTCACCAGGTACAAGATTTCCATGTCATCCAACAATGTCTCATGTCCTATGGCATCCAACCCTTCAAGGATGAGGTAGTGTGGTATTTTTCCCCTCTTGACGTTTGTGATGTTGTTTTGGGCCAACCATATATGTGGAAACATCATGCTGTTTATGAGTCTCAACCCCATAGTTTCATTATTAATTTCAGGGGTCAACTCTACAGCATACCATAGGTAGTTCTGACTACTGTTCCACCAAAACAATTCCACAAGGTAATCTCTCATACCGCAAAATTCATCCTCTTCACAGTCTGTTCAAAGGATGCATAGAAGGCCACTACAACCACTACAGCCTCAACACCTTCTATCCAACAAACATAGATTGCAAAAGAGAAATCATATATTGTTTCTTCACTTACAATGGTGCCTACACTATGCCCCATCAAGCCCAGAGACAATGGGGTGGTGGAACAGATTCAACCCTGCCAGTAATAGGTTCATGCCAACCTTCCATAGACCAAGCAACGCAACTTCTCCAACAAGGCACACAACTCACCAAGATTTAGATTCAAAAAATGATTTCCCCTCTTCCATGGAAAATCAATGCAATGGAGACCATTTATTCCTAAGGGGGGAGAATTGATCCAGGTGGATATTGGAGGCCACCCACCTGTTCCAAATCCCAACTGGCTCATCTTGATAGTTTTTAGTTGAAAACATTTCTCTGTAATGTGGAAATTTCTTTGTAATTGTCAGTTTTGCACTTTCGGGGATGTCCTAAATCCCCACACAACATCCAGGTGGATATTGGTGGTCACCCACCTATTCCAACTGGATTATTTTGGAAGTTTTCATGTCAGTACATCTTTTTGTACTTCTAGGGATGTTTTGGGTCCCTAAAATTTTTTTTCTTGGCTTTCCACAGTAAAACTATAGACAGAGTTAGGGTTTGATGGAATAATGCATATTTCTCGAAAATACCTTTCCAACGGGCTATCACACGCCTAAAACAGAGATCATATGCAAAAGTTACGACCCCATGAAGTTAATGTACTAACTTACCCCAACAGGGCCCACATGACTTTTGGCGCTTCATATCCTAGGGTTGGGTTTTTGGATGTCTAGGGTTTTGGAATTCATGTTATCATCAAAATTCCTTTAGAGCCTCATTGTACTCATCTTCTTGTGAATGAGCGTCGTCGTCACATCTCTTCTCATATATAAAGCTGCCACCATTCTAGCGAATCTTGCACTCTGTATTTTACAGTCTATGTACATTTCTTTCATTAATATAAATCATGTATTGTTGTATTTCTCTATTTCTGGAAAATTTTATGTGTATTTCATTTTAATATCTCTGCTTTCATTTCGTTTTGAAAATAATCCAGATCATGCGTCCGCAATAATGAGGGATATGAAAGTGTTAGTTAGGGCCATGGGATAATTTTGATTCAATTCCACGAAAAATCCCAATGAGTGGTTTTTAAAGATTTTGGTCATGTTAAGTAATCGAGACCCAAATAAAGATGAAATTCTTATAAAGTATCCAAAAATCATGCATGAAGATACCTAGTTGGAAATTTGGCAAAATTCAAAAGGTTTTTGAGTGGAGGTTAAAAAACAGGCAAAATAATCACTATTCTTGGACACTTTTTGGGGACTTTTGAAATCTTTGGAGGAGGAAAGGGGGCCACAGATTGAATATATGGAAAAATTTGTTTAGTCTGCATTTTACCTTGTCAATAATATAAACACATTTGTCTTGAGGGATTTTTTCCAATTTTTTGTTTGTTTGGGAGATAACCTTTTTTAACTAGAAATTCAAAGTCTAGAGGAAATGTAAAAACACAAAGTCGTCAATTTCATATTTGCACAGAATTTGACTGGAACAACATATTATGAATATGAAAGTTTATGTGTATTTCCAATAAAAAATACTATTTTCTCCCAATATCAAATCATTTTTGGTTCTTGTTGGATTTTCTTCTATAGGTGGCAGAAAATAGTCTCTTAGATAAACTGCATTAGTAAAAACATGGCACAAATGAGTAGAAATTGCAAACTTTAGAAGGCTGTAATGTTTAGCTCATAACTCAGAATGAGGCATGAGTGCAGTCGTTGGAAAGACAACTTAGAGGATAATGTATCTAAATAGTCATAATTTGGTTCAATGCATCCATATTCTTAATAAATTTAAAGGGAGAGTGACTTGTATCCTAAATAAGAAATATTTTTACAATATGTATAGTTCTAACAACAATTGTTGCATGCACATTTTTGTAGAATCAGAGACACATAAAACACATAATCAGTTCCTATATGAGGACCAAATATATGGAGGATTCCCAGGGTTCTTACAACCATGAGGATGAGATTATATGATTTCATATCAGTTTGGGAAATGTAGAGACTGAGTCCAATGGAAATAGAAGAAAAGTAGAGCCTGTGGAGCTGGTTGAGACTATGAGAAGATTGCATAAAAAAGTGCAGAGCCATAAATAAGAAAATTAAAGGATGATGAGAGATTAGGAGGAGATAATATAGAGTTTGAATATATTGCAAATATAAGTTAATAAATATTCTGGTATAAAACAAGAAGCTAGTGCAAGACAAGTAGAAACATCAAGGTCTAATGATAGGAGAAATTAACATGGGGGATCTAGGAAATCAAGTATTGTTAGAAGAAATCATTGTTCACTAGGAAAATTGACCAAAAGATCACATGCACATACATGGTTAGAAATGATCCCAAATTTTTCCCCTATCAAAAATCAAAGGACGAGGTCTGAGTTAGATATTTTTCAAGGAGATCTCAAGAAGCTCAAGACTCCACTATTTGATGGAGAGCATAGGAAGGGTGAAATCTTGAAGCTTGGATGTTGTGAATGAGAAAATATTTCCAGTTGCATGATTTCTCGTCAAACCTGGAAGCAAGAGGTGCCATATATAATCTCCGAGGGAACACTTCCATATGGTGGGACAAACTAAAATAGGTCAAGAATATTGATGAGAAAATAAATTCATATAAGTAGTTTAAGAAATATTTCCAACAACAGAACTTGTCAAAGCATTACTATGACAAGAAGATGAAATAATTATTTGAACTTGTAACACCCTGTTTCCCCCAGATTGTAAATATAACTGAACTGGCCAAAGACTATGGAAAAAATCATAAGCATGAATATGTGATGTAAATGGACTTGCAGGAAGAGGTCAATGAATGTAAAATGACAGTTTGAAATTATTGCAGAACTGCTGAGAGGGGATGT
>ML786401.1:109748-132123 GCA_009831015.1 Picea engelmannii | reverse complement strand
AAGGGATCTGAGCCGTCCAACAGGAGGGACACGTGGCACAGGATCCCGAAGAGTCGGAGATTTTGGGAGTATAGAACCATTTCACATTGGAATCGCGATATGCGATTTCCCGATCAGATCTGGACCGTCCATTGTGTAGGACGTGTGTCAGGAGATCCCGTAAAGTCGGGGATCGGGAAATCGGGGTTTGGTGTTTCCTGGAGACAAGGGTTCAAACTCTTTGAAATCGCGACTGGCGATTTCCCGAATCAATCGAGGCCGTCGATCGGGACGGGGATATGTGGCATCAGATCCCGGATATCGGGGTTCGGCGTTCGGCGTTTCCGGAGGTAAGGGTCTCATACTCTTTGAAATCACGACCGGCGATTTCCCGAATTTAACGGGAGCCGTCGATCATCGGAGGGACACATGGCGAAGGATCCTGAGGAGTCGGGATTCGGGGTTTGGCAAGGTCTGTGACCTTGTACACCAGGAACCGCGATTTCCTGAATCGTGATTTCCCGATAGCCGAGTGGAGGACAGGTGGCATCGGACTTCGGAGTTTCGGCATTCGGAGAATCGGGGTTCTCGACGTCAAAGAGTCCTGCATCGCGGATTCGCAATCCGCGAAATCCCGAAGTGACGTGGCGTGTGGGACCGCGATTGTCGGTGGAATACAGGTGGAAGCATATCGGGGTTTGGGGTTCGGAGGCTCACCTTGTAAGAGAATCATGACATTTCATGCGCCGATTTCCCGATACCCGTTGACCATCGGGAATCAGGGACTTGTTGTGTATGTGAATTGTGTTCGCGTTGATCGCGAACTCCCGAGTCACGATATCCCGATTGTTCCTTTTGAGAGGGAGAAAAACCGATGGGTAGCTATAGGGCTGCGGACATATGGTAGCAGGTCCTGTGGATCCGGGAGCTGAAACAAGAGAGCTAATGCGTAGGTTGCGCGTCGGAATTCGGGGAAAGGCGAGTCTTAGGGGTGGATGAATCTTAATCCTAGAAACCCCGAATTCCGATATAGAACCAGGGATTGGCATTTCGCTAATGCAAAGGTTATGGAGATTTCTCATGTATGGGAGATATTTCCCAAAATTTTTAAAATATGATAGTGGGTGTGTTACAGAACTCAAGCTAGGAAACATGACCATGGAAGACTACAAGAGGAAATTCCTAGAGCTTCTAAGGTATGTGGAATTCATCAAGGATGAGAAGGTGAAAATACATAGGTTCTTAAGTGGGTTGATGCCATTCTACAAAGATTAAATTCAATTTGATGAGCCTAAGAATTTGGAAAAATCCATGAAGAAGGCTAGGTATTTGTATGAGCAGAACAAGGGAAGGAAAAATTTCCAAAAGGTCTGGGATGATAAGAAGAAATGAAAGACGGATCAAAGGAAGAAGGGATTCAATCCACCTTTCATCAGAAAAAACTCTCAAGTATATCATCAAGGGTATCCAACATAAGGTGAAGATAAAATAACAGATTACATGGGGAAGATGCCAAGAAAACATCCCATAAAGTGTTGGGAATGTGTAGAGGACCACATGTATAAAGATTCTCCTCACTAGGGAGAGATGATGAGGAATATGCATAACATAAATAACAAGGATACGATGGATGACATTGGTAGGAGCATACCAATGATTTATGTAGCCTTGAACAATAGGCAACAAAACTATCAATTCCACATGATTGAGGTAGAATGTGAGATTGATGATCAACCCATAACTTCTTTGATTGATTATGGAGCTAGTCATTACTATATAGATGCAAATGTTGTTGAAAGAATTAAATTAAACATATGTAAGTATGAAAAGTCTTGGTTAGTTCAACTAGATATTGGAACCAAGAGGAAAATCAATGAACTTGATAGAGATTTCCCACTTAACATGAATGGAGTTAGAATTAAGGCAAATTTGAACATCATACTTCTTGGTTCATATGACTATTTGATTAATATGGATTGGATAGAAGAGAATCACGCCGTCGTAGATTGATACAACAAGAATTTCACATCTATTAATGAAGAGGTAAATTCAAGGATAGTTCAAGGTATTCCAAGGCTTATATCTGTCCAATATATTTTAGCATTGCAACCAAAAATGAGTTTTAGAAAAAGGGTTCCAGATATATGCAACCCATATTAAAAAGGAAATAAAGGATAAGGAGCCAAGTCTCAAAGATCATCCAATCTTAAATGAATATGAAGATGTGTTTGGGGAATTGTTGGGATTGCCACCAAAGAGAGACATTGATTTCTCTTTAAATTTGATGTTGAGAGTTGGCCCAGTTTCCAAAACTGCTTACAGGATGAGCACACCAGAGTTGGAAGAGTTGCACATGCATCTTGAAGAGTTGTTGAAGAATGGGTACATATGTCGAAGTGTTTCTCCTCGGGGTGACCCATTTCTTTTTGTGAAGAAAAATGATGGAATTATGAGGTTATCTATTGACTTAAAACAACTAAACAAGGTTAGTATAAAGGACAAGTATCCTTTTCCAAGGATTGATGATCTTTTTTATCAATTAAAATGAGAAAATATATTTTTCAAGATTGATTTGAGATCAGGATATCATCAAGTGAGAATCATAGAAGAAGATACTAGCTAGAAAAAATTTCAGACAAGGTATGGACAATATGAGTTTGTAGTGGTGCCATTTGGGTTGACAAATGCACCTTCTACCTTCATGTGCCTATTGAGTGGAGTGTTTATATATTATCTAGACAAATTTTTTATTGTCTTCTTGAATGATATTCTTATCTATTCCCAGATAGAGGAGGAACATGAGAAACATTTGAGAATGGTGCTGCTGGTATTGAGAGAGCACCAATTATATGCAAATTTAAGTAAGTGCACTTTTTATCATAATCAGATCCATTAGTCGGGCCACATTGTCTCAGAAGATGGCATAGTAGTGGATCCAGAAAATATTGAAGCGATCAAAAGTTGGCCAACACCAAAGAATATTTAAAAGGTTATATCATTTATTGGTTTAGTTGGTTACTACAGTAGACACATTGTGAGTTTTTCCAAGATTGCACACCCAATAACATCCTTGCAAAAGAAAGTATTAAAATTTGAATGGAATACCAACTGTGAAGAAAGTTTCCAACCATTGAAGGATTTATTAACTATTGCACCTATTTTAAAGGTTGCAAATCCAGATGATGATTTTGTTGTGTGCAAATATGCATGCAAGGAAGGGCCTGGTGGAATAATTACCCAAAATGGGCATGTAATTTGTTATGAGTCAAGAAAGTTAAGGGATGATGAAATAAATTATGATACACATGAATTAGAGTTGTCAACCATAGTACATGCCTTAAAAATGTGGAGGCATTATCTCATGGGTAGAAAATTTGAATTGAAGACAAATCATAGTGGTTTGAAATACTTATTTGAGAAGCCAACTCTAAATGCTAGACACACTAAATGGTTGGAAATTCTTAGTGAATACGACTTTGACATCTAACATATAAAGGGAAAAGAGAATAAAGTTTTTGATTCACTCAATAGAAGGGTGCATGAAATGCATGTTACAACCACTAATATGTGGACATATTTTAAATATAGAATTTTAGAGGATGTAACAACAAAGCAACATTATGTGTAGGTTAAATAAGGATTGCAACAAAATAATGTACATCATAAATATAAATATTACAAGATAGAAGAAGATGGAATCCACTTGATCAAGAATAGATTTTATGTTCCCAGTTCTCAGGAATTGAGAAATTTAGTTCTAAAAGAGATGCACAATGTATCATATGCTGGAAACCCAGGGTATAAGAAAACTATTGTAGTTGTAAGAGGCCAGTATTTTTGGCTCAGTATGAAGAAAGATGTGGCTAATTATTTAACTAGGCGCATGGAATTCCAAAAGGTAAAGGCTGAGCACAAACATCCAACATGATTTCTATAGCCACTTCTCATTCTTGAATGGAAATGGGAAGTGGTTAGTATATATTTTATTACCAAGCTACCCATGACAACAAGGTAGCACGATTCCATCATGGTAGTGGTGGAAAATCTTACAAAGGATGCATATTTCATTTTAGTGAAAATAACTCACAGGGAAACTAATATTGCAGAGATTAAGGAAATTTCCAAGTTACATGATGTGCCTAAGGAAATAATGTCAGATAGAGATCCCAAGTTCACTTCCAATTTTTGGAAGGGATTGTTTAAAGGATTTGGTACTGTTAACACCAATTCTTGTAAGGGGGGTGTTTTCTCTCCAGATTCGAGCTTGTGGCATAAAATGCAAAGAAATGGGGCTTAAAAAACCCATCAAATGCATTTTGTCCAAGGTCGCAGCCATGAGCACAATGTGCAGCACGCGGAAAATCCATTTCGAGTTAAAAATGATAGCAGGCGGGTGACTCCAGTATTCAATGGCGAGGATCAATCGATGGAGCAGATTGACGGTCGGCGGGTAATTGCGATCAATGGCATTGCACAAGGTTTAGCGCAAGAGATAGCGCCCATATCGCTGAAATGATCAGGGTTGTCCAATCCAGTGGGGATAAGTGGAAGCTAGTCGGCGTTTCGGGGATCGCAAGTTGGGAGGACAGGGTTCTCCCTTGGGTTTCAAAACCCCGAAATGTGAAATGTGATAGCCCTAGGATCCTGGCCTGTGGTCATGGCCCAAGGTTCGGTGGATAGGCGGGGCCTAAAGGAGAGGACAGGGGGATTTTGGGATATTTAAAGTGAAAGAGTCGATGTGATATGAACTGTCCACCCTGGGGACGCGTGGTGAAAATCCATGGTTTCATAGGTTGAGCAACTGGGAGAATGAGACAGGATACATCATGTATCCCCGGTGTGCAAAACCCTGAAAGGATCAGGGCCGTTCAATGAGAGCGATCTCAACCGTACGATCTTAGAAGACACGTGGCAGAGGGTCTAGGCCAAAAGGGGCCCCACGTCTAAATATTGATCCAGGCCATTCAACCAGGGGGAGTGTGGCGTGTGATTAAGCCTGGTCGCTATTTCGGCTATCGGGACTTCAAAGGACAAAGGGTTGCTCCTCCATTTCATTTCGAAACCCCGAAATGCGAAATGCAAAATCCCCCAGGGATAGGTCCATGGTCCTAGCCGGTGATTATATGAGCGAGGGGTAAGGAAGGCACCAACACGATGTAGCCCCCTTCGCGATTTCAGCAATCAAGATTCTCAAGGGTGAGGAATTTACTCCCTCCCATCGCCGATACCCAAAATCCATGGAGCACATTTTTTTTTAGCGCAAGGTCACAACCCACTATCATATGGAAAGTAGGGCCAAAGGGAAAAGATAGGCGCCTGTTCAGACCATAGATGGATAAGAGTCGGATAAGGAAGAAATCCTGGCCATCGATGCTAAGGGAAGATCAAGCCGTTGGTTTGGATAGGGCGATTTTACAATGCAGGGTATCGGGGATCCTGGACACAGTATGAGGAAATCCCCAAAAGGAAGATGCCGAAGCATCCTTGAAGACAATTGCATGGCCCTGTGGTTACATTGAGAGTGAAACCTGAAGAAATGAAGGCTGGCCTCCAAGCTTTGGAACGCTGACACATGGTCACTCTCTGTGTATTCAGTCTCGACCACCCTCCATGAAAGAAGCAGTTAATGAATATTGAGCAGGTGGTTGAGACCTCAGCTCAACCCATAAATGGAAGGCGTGGGGAGGGTCAGAAGCAGTCAACTCGTGGTACTCCGATGGACAATTTCCCTACATAAGCCATGTCATCTGAAGCAGTGTCAGACAAGAAGCTGCATGTACAGTCTGTAGGAAGATCATGTGAATGTAAATCCTTAAATGAGGTAGCTCAACTACCCTCCTATGGCCAAGGAGGTGAATTTCTCTGAGTATATAGACTCAGTTTTCAGATTTTGTAAAAATCGATGGTAGAGCTAAGATCCTGATTGTAAAGTTTTGATGAAGCACTGGTTTCCCAGGTTATGTATATGTATGTGAAACTTCTTGTTTAATGACAATCAACTTTCTTACTCCATCTTGTTTCCATCTAATAATGGAAGAGTTCATGATTGATTGATTCACATGAATCATTGTGACTGTGTTATGATAAATGTTTTATGGTAACATTGTTATTATTTCTTTTAGTATTCTTGTAATTTGAATACAAGAAGCTCTTGTGTTTAAGTTCTTCCTCTTTGGGCTATTGGAAGTCTGATGCCTACATCAGACCTTTGCATTTTATCACCGAAGTCTTCCCCCTACTCACCCTTACTGCAACCTACTGACTGAAGTTAGACGAAGACCTAGCCTGTTCATACATAGTTCGGTCCAGGATTCTGAGTTAAAATGATATCATTCTGAGTCTGCTCTCTTTTGACCACCCTTGGTAAACAAATCGTGACATAAACTGATGGGTGTAAGGATCTGCTCCTGCTGCAATCCAGGAGTGACTTCTGACGCTAACATTTCTGGCACCGTTGCTAGGGACGAAATTTAAGATTTTCTCTGGGATTGAACGACAAAGATTATTGGTTCTGAGGGTGCATCAGAACCTAGTACATAGAAGATTGCAACTGTGCACCTGGCGACTCCACTGTGGCGACTCCAATGTTTCCACTTCACTATTTCAGTTGTGGCTACTTTTATCACACCTGAAAGCTGACCCAGAGGAGCTTTCTCAAGAAGGTTTTCAATAGCTTCTTTCTCAGCTTGAGAAGTTCCCTGGGGTAACGACAACGTTAGGATCTGGCCTTTGATGGTGTTCAAAGACCAGACACATTCAAAGTTGCGCATCTTTCACCTGGCGACTCCATGATTAAAGGATCGATTGGCGACTCTGCGATTGTGAAATGGAAAGGATCCTGGCTCAAAAGTTTGCTCCTTTTAATTTTTCGGTTGTTCCTGGTTTTCCTAATGTTGTCCCTACTCTGAATGAATGGGGTGATTATTTGCCCATATTTAGAGAGTGTAAAGAGGACAACCCTGCTCAACATCTCCATGAGTTTCATGAACTCATGCATCAGTGGGGAATACATCACGAGGATGTATTATTAAAAATGTTCATGTTCTCATTAGAAGGAGATGCTCGTGAGTGGTATTTCTCCTTACCTCCTACCAGCATCTCCTCCCTGGAGCAGTTTCATGCAATTTTCAATAAGTGTTGTCAAAATTTCTACTCCTTTGAGTTAATTTGTCATAACTGTTGTGAGGAATGGGAAGGCCATGATCAAGAGATGGCCGTGTCTAATGAAGAATGTAAGGATGAGGACCATATGGAGGAAGAAGATGCTCTGGGCGAAGTTATGGAGCTGATTAAATATCTCTCTGCCAAACTAGAAAGGTTAGAATCTGGAGAAAGTGCAAAGGATGTTCCAGCCCTTGAAGAGGATGTTCTTGTTAGCTCTACTGAGGCTGATGTCGAAGATTTCACAGCTATAGAGGCCTTACATCCTGTTCTTGACGTACCTATTTCCCCAAGCTTTAATGATTATTCAAATGAGGAGCAACAGAGCCCCACATCATAGTTTGCTGACCATAGGAGCATCCAGCCTGTATATGATAGCTACGAATCAGATTCTGAGATGATATGCAAGACCTCCAAGAGTAGACTGCAGAGCCTTATCCTCCATTAGTTAAAGAAGAATATTATGAGGAAATCAACCATCCCAGGCCCGTAGAGATCACCGAGCAGAGGATTGAAGAGAAAATCTTTCCCACGGGTCCTTTTTATCATGATTATGAATATGACCCTTGGGAGAGAAAAGAAGAAGAACCAGAGGAGCAGCAGGAGGAGCAGTTTATCTCCCGTTCAGAGCCGGTTAGAGAGCCTCCATCGCCTGAGAACAATCATCCTACATCATCTTCTCATCCACCTATGCCTATTAGATATATTCAGCCCAGTGTGAGAAGCTATGTAGTAGAAAAATATGCCTATTACAAATCTTCCAGAATCTGCCACTTATTCTATGAGCCTGTCAACGAATACATGAAGTGGCATTTCCTTCATACTTTGGAGCCGCCCTATTTTATCTCAACTTCAACCCTTGGAGAAAATATGAAGGATGTAACCATTCTGCTATCGCGGTTGCATCATCTATTACCAATTGTTGACAGAGTGAAGGATCTTCCCTTCAGGAAGTTACTTGAATGGCTATGGTGGAAGTTTACTTTCACCTAGCCCCAGGTAAAGAATTTTATTAGTTTAGGACTGTACATAAATAAGCTCCTTTGAGCATGTATGTTTATTTTGTTTTTCTTTTACTTTTCGGCCTGTATTTTCAGCAGGGTGTTTTGAGCTTGACTCCATAGCCCAACAGAAGGCACTGAAGCTGCATAATGAGTTCTTAGAGCATCACAGGGATGATTCTATCCCCCATGGAGCCTAATGTTAACACCAATTCTTGTAAGGGGGGTGTTTTCTCTCTAGATTCGAGCCCATGGCTTAAAATGAAAAGAAATGGGGCTTAAAAAACCCATCAAATGCATTTTGTCTGAGGTCGCAGCCATGAGAGCAATGTGCAGCACGCAGAAAATCCATTTCAGGTTAAAAATGCAAGCAGGCGGGCGGCTCCAGTATTCAACGATGAGGATCAATCGATGGAGAAGATCGACGGTCGGTGGGTAATTGTAGTCAACGGAGTTGCGTGAGGTTTAGTGCAAGAGATAACACCCATATTGCCGAAATGATCAGGGTCGTCCAATCCAGTGGGGATAGGTGGCAGTTAGTCGGTGTTTCAGGGATCGCAAGTTGGGAGGACAGGGTTCTCCCTTGGGTTTCAAAACCCCAAAATGTGAAATGTGATATCCTTGGGAGCCTGGCCCGCAGTCATGGCCCAAGGTTTGGTGGATAGGCAGGGCCTAAAGAAGAGGACAGGGGGATTTCAGGATATTTAAAGTGAAAGCGCCGATGTGATCTGAACCATCCACCCTAGGGACACGTGGCGAAAATCCATGGTTTCGCAGGTTGAACAACCGAGAGAATGAGACAGGATACATCATGTATCCTTGCTGCGTGAAACCCCGAAAGGTTCATGGCCGTTCAATAAGAGCGATCTCAGCCATTCGATCTTAGAAGACACGCGGTGGAGGGTCCAGGCCAGAAGGGGCCCCACGTCTAAATATTGATCCAGACCATTCAACCAGGGGGCGTGTGGTGCGCGATTAAGCCTGGTCGCTATTTAGGCTACCGAGACTTCAAAGGACAAAGGGTTGCTCCTCCACTGCATTTTGAAACCCCAAAACATGAAATGAAAAAGCCCCTGGGGATAGGCCCACGGTCTTAGCCGGTGATTATATGAGCGAGGGGTAAGGAATGCAACAACACGATGTATCCCCCTCCATGATTTCAGCAATCAAGATTCTCAAGGGTGAGGAGTTTACTCCCTCCCATCGCCGATACCTGAAATCCATGGAGCACCTTTGGTTTTAGCGCAAGGTCACATCCCACTATCATATGGAAAGTAGGGCCAAAGGGAAAATATAGGCGCCTATTTAGACCACAAACGACTAAGAGTTGGATAAGGAAAAAATCCTGGCCTTCGATGCTAAGGGAAGATCAAGCCGTTGGTTTGGATAGGGTGATTTTTCAATGCAGGGTATCGAGGATCCTAAACACAGCATGAGGAAATCCCTGAAAGGAAAATGTAGAAGCATCCTTGAAGACAGTTGCATGGACCTGTGGTTACGTTGAGAGTGAAACCTGAAGAAATGAAGGCTGACATCCAAGATTTGGAAAGCTGACACGTGGTCACTCTCTGTGTATTTAGTCTTGGCCACCCTCCATGGAAGAAGCAATTAATGAAGATTGAGTAGGTGGTTGAGACCTCAGCTCAACCCATAAATGGAAGGCATGTGCAGGGTCAGAAACAATCAGCTCATGGTACTCTGATGGACAGTTTCCCTGCAGAAGCCATGTCATCTGAAGCAGTGTCAGACAAGAAGCTGCATGTACAGTCTTTAGGAAGATCATGCGCACATAAAGCCTTAAATGAGGTAGCTCAGCTTCCCTCATGCGGCCAAGGAGGTGAATTTCTCTGAGTATATAGACTCAGTTTTCAGATTTTGTAAGGATTGATGGTAGAGCTAAGATCCCGATTGTAAAGTTTTGATGAAGCACTGGTTTCTCGGGTTATGTATATGTATGTGAAACTTCTTTTTTAATGACAGACGACTTTCTTACTCCATCTTGTTTCCATCTAATACTGGAAGAGTTCATGATTGACTGATTCACATGAATCATTGTGATTGTGTTATGATAAATGTTTTATGGTAACGTTGTTATTATTTATTTTAGTATTCTTGTAATTTGAATACAAGAAGTTCTTGTGTTTAAGTTCTTCCTCTTTGGGCTATTGGAAGCCTGATGCCTACATCAGACCTTTGCATTTTCTCACATAAGTCTTCCCCCTACTCACCCTTACTACAACCTACTGACTGAAGTTAGACTAAGACCTTGCCTGTTCATACATAGTTCGGTCCAGGATTCTGAGTTAAAACGATATCATTCTGAGTCTGCTCTCTTTCGATCACCCTTGATAAACAAATTGTGACATAAACTGATGGGTGTCGGGCTCTACTCCTGCTACAATCCATGAGTGACTTCTGACGCTAACAGGTACTAATTTGAATTTCATTACATAATATCACCTAGAGTCAGATGGGAAAATAGAGAGGATTAACTAGATAATTGAAGATATGTTGAGAATGTATGTAATTGACATGCTTTTTAGGTGGGAGGACTATCTTCATTTATTTCAATTTTCTTACAAAAATGGGTATCAAGAATCATATAAGATGACCCCATTTGAAGCTTTATATGGCAGGGAATGCAACAGACTACTGAGTTGGGATAACCCAATAGACAAAGATGTTATTGAGACATAAATGTTAAGGGAAATAGAAGAGAAGATGGTAAATATCATGCATAATTTAGATGTTGCACATGATAGGAAAAATAGTTATGCCAACAAAGGAAGAACACATACAAAATTCAAAGTGGGAGAGCATGTGTTTTTAAAAGTTAAATCCAAGAGGAGCTCATTGAGATTGGGAAGTTTCCCAATATTAGCAACAAGATAATGTGGGCCATTTGAATTACTAGAAAGGATAACCCCAATTGCATACATGCTTTCATTACCTGCATCCATAAGAATTCATAACATGTTCCATGTGTATTTATTGAAGAAGTATGTACTTGATCCTAACCATGTGATTGGTTGGAATTTGATCCAGGTGGACCATGAAGGGGAATTTTGGGTGGAGCCAGTGAACATCTTGGATTGGAAATTCAAAGTGATCAAGAACAAATCCATCGACCTGGTAAAGGTACAATGGACCTACTACGGTCTTGAAGACTCCATGTGGGAGCACAGAGAGGCCATGTGGGAGGAGAACCTACAAATTTTTTCAAAATTTGAAGAAAGTTGAATGTACATTTGTACATAAGTGTATGAAGACTCCATTTTGGTAGCTAGATTTATTGGAACCACAACACCGAGACTTTTTGTTTGAACAATGTTGGATCCGATTCCTTGGGTTGTGGACATTGAAGGAGAACGAGAGTTGTTGGTTAGAATTTTCACATGAGTCATTAAGTTGTGGAATTATCAAGTCTTTTGATGTAAATTTTTTTGTATGAAAGTATGTAATATTGTATGGTGATGTGCACCAAGGACAATGCAAATTGTAGGGGGAGGGGACTATAACATCCCCATTTTTAATCCCTAGTTTAGTGATGTATAATGTAAATACGATGTTTGGCCATGAGTCCAATAATGTAATATGTAAACGATGTATATTGAAACTAATAAATGAAATGTATCGTCGACTGTAAATAGACATGGACATAGAATAGGGGGCTTAGTTTCCACAATAGAGGTGGGGGGATTACCAATGCATATTAAAACAAAACCTGTTATAATTTATAGGAATACTGAGAGGGGGGTGAATCAATATTGTATCATATTTCAACTTTTCTTTCCTTTCAACAAATTTAGAAGTCCTTACTTGTTACGAGGAAAATCTCTCTATGGCTAGAGGTAAACCACAAAAGACAGAAATGACTGCATAAATCAACTCTAATCTCAAGTATGATATATAAACAAATATGTTAGCAAGACAAGATAAAAGGCCTACCTCATCCAGACGTTCGATGAAGTCTACCGTTGCGCACTTGATCCAAAGCAATATGCCTGCAACTAGTCCTCAAAAACCAAGCAACACAAGCATATGGTGATAATATATAATGTTATCACATTCAATGGCATAATCCATCAACATTCATAACAAATACGCCCATGGAATAATAATTCAAATATTTTCAAGATATTAATTGGATGAGAAAAGATCATTTCTATTAAGATATAATTAGCATAAGTGAATGAGTTACAAAATTTCATGTCGGCACGGTTCAGAATCGAGAAACTAAGTTCCTTCCATCTGGGCCTCCACCACTTGAATCCTCCACCTAAGGAAATCTCATATAAGAGAGAAAATGAAGTTCTCAATCAATAAGGGAAGAGTTTGGGGGCTGAACAATGTGTTCAGACTTAAAGGACAAAGGGATGCAGACTCAATGAGAAGTGAGTAATTTCTCCAGAGTAACTCTGCTCTCAAAGTTGAAATCTTTCTCTTTCTTTCCATAGCTCAGATTTGGCCCATTTATATCCTTCAATTGGAACTGAAGGTCCGAGTTAGAACGTTTCCTGTATATGGAAGTCCAAGGATCATTGATGTCGTGACATGACATGGAAACCCAACACCATTTTTCAATTTTGGGCACAAATCCCGATGTATGTGGGTTGTAGTGGTGCAACCTGTGTATACACATTCTGTAATATAGGCAGGACATGTATATGTGGAAAAATTGTGTTTTTAGATCTGGGATTTGTAAAAATGGACATCAAGTCTGCAAAGGGAAATGGAACAAGGCCCTCTGTGCAATATTGCATGGGGTGAGGAAAATCTTTCTATAACAGTTGCCCCCTAATGTGTGAGGTCAGAGGAGTATCTGCGATGGCCGAAATACATTATAAGACCCAGAAGTGGAGTAATGGGGATCCAACTGGAAGAACTAGTTGCTCATTACAATCTGTACTAACTTTGCATACATGGTTGTCAATTTGAATTACACTATAGATCCATGTGAAAATATACCAAACAACTGTCCATGGCCATGAATAGGAAAATACAAAAGTGGCTGCATGAAAAAGGTTTTCATAGTCACAGAAAAGGCCTAGTAAAACCGGTCTCAAAATCAATCTGAATATATTTGTATACAATGGCGTACAATCTGATCTCCCATGATCACTGAAGTCACACAGGTACTAGTCCAATGAAAAGGTAACAACAGCTCAGGAAAGCCGTGACTACAAATTGATGTCTTCAAGTCTTCTACACAATCCACCAAAGGTGCAAGTCTACATTGTGTGAATAAAGGAGTTGAGGTCAAACACAATGAGACTTCATTTGATTAACGGTCATTGAGGTATACCATTAACAAACGCGAGACAACCTACCGATGATCAAAGTAGGTATCAAGGCACCGAGTACATTCTTACAAGTGTGAATAAAGGAGTCGAGGTCAAACACTTGAAGAATCCATCGATCATGAGACATTGATGTATTCCCAAATGTCAACGGCGAGAGAACCTACCACTAATGACTGCAAGCCTCTGGATACTCATAGGACTCTAGGTCTCGTCTCCAGAATAGATGAGCTAAAGTCTATGGAAGGAGATCCATTGAAAGGAGATAATTAAGGAATCTCTCATCATTCAACACAAGGTACAAATCATGAGCTTGATGATTTGGAGGAAATTGGATGAAGAACATGTTCACGAACCAACAAACCTGTGCGTATTTCACATGTGCCAGGTGCAAGTGGTACATGAAAAAGACCCTCTGAATGGCAACCAATGAGGAAAAATGCTGACAAAGGCGAGGAAACCACCAATAAGGATAATGGCATCCATGACACTGCATGAATCCCAATGTGTGAATAGATGTCTTGCAGGAGAACACAAGGGAAACCACCCAGTCAATGACCAATGATGAAATGTCAACTGCTAGGTTCAAGGTTACCTACCAATGAGGAAAGTGGGACCAGAGTGCACAATAGGACTTACAAATTAATTCGATTATGAGACCAAATGAGGGTATGGTTGACATGAAAAGTCAAGAGTTCCGAGAAATGACTGACACAGGTTGATAAACATCCTTTGAACAAGAGCATGAGACATATGGAAGACTCTGGCATCATAGAATTAATGATGAAACCATGAGATGCATGAGGCATCAATCAAACTCTCCATAGGGATTGGAAGAGTAAACATTCGGGGGAGTAGCTCTCTGTAACGAGCTTAACTTCCTAAGGTCATTCTAAACCCAAAATTATGATGACAAGTGGAGTCAAAAATTTTGTGCTCTATTCAAAGGCAACACGACTGCTGTCAATATAAGATAATACTCCTTTACTGCCCGTATTTTTTTTTTCATAGTCAAATAAATGCTATGATATAGAGGAGAGAACGAGTGTCACGAGTAAGCAAAACTAGTTCCAATAGTGGAACATACCTATGATAAATGCAAGGAGGTGCATGCGGGAGATGGACACTCTGGGGAATGTTCCCTCCTGGGTATAGGGTGTCAAGATGTGAAGGATATTAATAAGGCTCTTCTTGGTTGAGGATGAAAAACTACTGAGGCAAACGGTTTATAACGCAAAGAGAAAACCAACAGTAGGATCAATACTGCAAGCAAGGGCATGAGATGCAATCACAACTTAACACCAAAGAATGTCCTTTTTCATAATCTTCTGATTAGTAGTCTAATTGGTTTGAAAAAGGGATAAACTCGTTCCAAATAGACGTCCTTTCAGATCCAATTTACGACTGTGAAAGAGACAAGTTCACTTGTAAATATTTTCTCTTTTTAAAAACGAGTCGGAAAACAACTTAAATTAAACTCACTTTCAAGTCCTCTAGGAATAGGTCAACATGTTTATGGGTGAGAAATGAGGTTCAACATAAAGTCATGTATTTTCTATAAGGGAATCTCGGTCCTACAGAATAATCTCTACATGGGCACTAAATGAAGTAGAGGATCTAACTAGGGTACCCATTTTGGGTAAGTCTTTACCATTTGATAACGACACTTCTAGTAGCAGATATAAAGTCTTGTGTCACTAAGAAAATGGTTTCGTACCTAAGGCATACGAGTGATAGTTATATGACGATGCAAGTGTGCACGATGGAATGGATACCTGTCCTATATGTCGAGAGAGAAAATACATGTCTGAAGTTACGAACGGTCGATATAACATTGAAAACTGCAAGAATCCTTGGACAAAAATACAAAAACCAACTCGATCCACTATTGTATTAGTCCATTAGGCGAAAATATATTCGAAACTATGAAAAGCGGGTAAACATTTTCTATAAATAGTAACAAAAACCAAATTTACTATACCATTTTACTTTTTTCCCAAATAGTGGATTTTGGACCAAATTACCTCCGATTTTCAACTGGTGATTGCGGGAGCTACGAGTGATGGAATCAACAACCACCTGGACCAGGTAATTCCTCTTCCCTCTTCTTCCTTTCTAGTGGATTACATTTTGTATTTAGGGTTCAAATTTTAAGTTATTTAAGGTGCAATTTAGAGGTTTAGGTGTACGCGGGCTACCATTCATCGGGTCGTGTATACGCGTGATTATACCGGTTGTCTAAAATATAGCCTATGTATACTCAACTCTATATGCGACTGTGAGTACTGAGCCTTCTTATATGTCCATAAACAAGGGTTTTTATGATTTCTAACTCAAAAAGTGATGTTTCTCTTGCAGGATGGTGCTAGAGTGGAGGGAAAGGGAACATGAGGAGGTAGATGCTGCTATGGAAAGAGATCCAAGGGCCCAAATGGCCTTGAAAAGATGTGGTTTGTATAATTTTTGGGCACTCAAGGGGATGAGGGCCAAGTGACATTGCTACAGTTGCTCGTGGATTACTGGGATCCAGATAGCAAGAGCTTAAACCTTGATGGGAAACCATTAAGGATTGAAGTCGAGGATATCTATTTCTTGATGGGGTTGTGCACCTCATTGCTTGAGAACCTCATTGATTCTCTATTATGATCTTGTCTTTGGTGGAGGATTGAAGTGGTGGAGGCCCAACTGGAAGGAACTTAGTTTCTCGGTTCCAAACCGTGCCGACACGAAAGTCTGTAATATTTTCACTTCTGCTGATCATTTATTACTAGAAATACTCCTTTCCCATCCAATTGATATCTTGCAAATATTTGAGTTATTATCCATAGGCGTATTTGTTATGTATATTAATGGATTATGCTATCTAATGTGCTAACCTTTTATATTATCACCATATTCTTTCTTTACTTGGTTGTTGAGAACTAGTTGCAGGTATATAGCTTTGGGTCAAAGTTCTCAATGATGGACTTCATCAAACATTTGGACGAAGTAGGCCTCTTTCTTATCTCACTTGCATATTGGTTTATATAACATGTTTTTGGGATAGAGTTGATTTCTGCAGTCATTTTCGTCTGTTGTGGTTTACCCTATCCATAGAGATATTTTCCTCATAAAAGAATTGGCGACCATTCTAGGGATTGAATCTTCTTTATTAGGGTTTGGAGTACTTTTATCCTTACATTTCTCTCATTCCTTTTTTGTTTCTTGTCGTATCATTGCTTGACAACTTTTGTTCACTCTGGGTCTGAGTTTTCAATCTTCTCCCTTGCCTAGCCTTGTTTTTTGAAACATATACGTGGTTTTGGGCTTGACAGTCGCGTATATACGTGGGTTGTCCCTTTGTAAGTTGTGTACATACAATCTATTTCCATGAACAAACACATACATCAGTCTTCTTTTCTTGTTTATTGGTTCTGGTGGTTGCTGGGTGGGATTTGATGTTTGCTGAGTCTTCTTAGGTCTCTATAGTGACTGTTGAGTGTCTGTGGGATGACAGGAAACCTGTCTGGAGTTGAATTTTTGGGCGGAGTCTTTCTCATCACCTTTTCATTTTGATTGTCCTTGTGCATTGGGCTGGGTGTTCTGCTCCCTGGTATTTTGCTTGAGTTATCTCTTTCTATACATAGTAGATTTTATATATCAAGTTGCTTTTTAGTCCATGCATTTTCCTTTTTATTATATTGAAAATACAAAAATATTGGGCATTTTGCATTGCTTGAAATTTTGATCTGTTGAGTCCTTGTCATTAGCTTAGTGCATTTAATGAAAGATTGCTTTTTTACTTCAGAATTGCAGAGTTGAAATTGAAAATTGCATTTGTTATTAAGAAAAATATCATTCATTGAAAATTGAAGTTAGGACTTTGCATCATATTCATATTTACTTTTCTTGCTGAGTCATAACATCATGAGTTTCACTACCATCCCTTTTTGAGTAATCACGACCACTAAAATTAACGCTATAAATTAAAATTGATTAGTCATGATTTTATTTTCTAGGGTGTACAAACTAGCTTAGGATTTAGTGACTTGGAATAGGACTTTGTGAGTAAACTTCTCCAAGGAAATTAAATCAACATATGTGTCTGAGAAAATAAGTAGAGAAATCCATTGTATAATTGGTAATATCAGGAAGCTCCACTCACACCAGATTTAATCATGAGGTTGCGCGAGGTTGGTTGAAGGGATATCCCCCCGATACCTTCTTAGTGTCAGAGATATTTCTGGGGATCTATTCGTATCCGGGGATCTTGCTAGTGCCTTTACCTCCGTGAGAGGTGGTACTTTCAAGGTTTCAGGCTTTGCTACCCTACCCATATGGTGGACCTGACTTATGACCACTCGCCTGTGCATTGGTTATACATTGGTTGCTTAGTTTCTTAACTTAGGTTCCACATAGGCTACTTGCAGGGGTTATTCTGCAGGTACACTGGGTCAGACAAGGGTAAGAAAACACACATCCTTTATGGAGAATTACCTCTCCTGGGGGATCTGACCGACTCGTTGTTAAGCCAACGAGGGCCCTTATAACTGATTATGATACCTCTAATCTTTAGCAGGGAGTCTCATGCCCCTCTTGGGTGAGACATACCTTCTTTAGGGAGGGAGGCCACATTCAACCACTTTACCTTGTTTATGTGCATTTTAGCCGTTTTACTTTGGTGTGCTCTTTGATTACTAGTTGGCCTTAGGAGTCTATACTGAGTTTTCATTATCATGGATAGTGGAGTTCCTTTGGCTCCCTCATTTACTGCTACCCACCCCATGACGTTCACTCATTTCATGGGGTTGAATCCTTCCTCTTGTAATAATGGTATGCATAACTATGATGCTCATTCCATGCCTTGGGTCTCTAGTCATTTTCCTGTTAATATGCCTTCAACCTTTCCATCCTCTCCCTGGCCCACTTATACTAGCATTGGATCTGGGGGCACCATTGCCCCATTACCTACATCTTCATTTGATATGAGTCATGTCCCTCAACCAAATTTCATGATGGGAGGATGGAACCTGCCCTCTTACGGGTCCAGTCCTAGATACACTATTTCAAGAGCCAATACTCAAATGGATGCTTATTCTACCCATTACACCCCATCCATGTATCCTTCGTCTGCCATTTCGGTTCCTTCGAACACTTTTCCCATGACAGGTCCTCATGTGTCCCCGGGTATTTCATATAGGGAGAATCAATTTTACAGTTTGGGTTACCCTCTTCACGGAACGCCTTCGCAATGGGGAAAATTATATCCTCACTTGAACAATCCTTATCATACTTTCGTCTCTTCGCAGACTTCAGTGATGATGTCTGTACAAACCTCTTTGGATCAGTTAGGTGGAGGATACTACCTTTCTGGGTAGGGATAGGGGGTAAACCAAGACCCTTCCTGACCTGCAATGTTTCAAAGCCAATCTTTACCTGGGCCTTGATATCAGATGCTGCAAATCACCGCTAGTCCAGTCATTTCCAGTTATACTAGAGCTCCATCACCAACCTTTGCTAGTCATGTTGGAGATGGGTCAACGACCTTTGTAAGTCATGTTGACGACCCACACCCAGCCGATGCTAGTCATGCTGGGGAAATCACTCTAGTCACTTCGAGTCATATCAATGTCACATATCCAACCTCTGTACATCATGTGGGAGATGAATCTCTCACCTATGCCAGTCATGTTGAGAGCATGTTACGAGCCATTGTGAATGATGCTGGGGGCATCGAGAAGCCTAGACACCTTAGACATAAGCCTAAATTCCTTTGCAGGACTTGTGAAGGAGATCACCTTACTCGTTTATGCCCAGCTATGGTCGAGATACTAGAAGCATGGGGCTCACCTATGGGCCCTTCGGATTCTGAGGCATATGTCGTTTCCCCACACCTGATTTCTCATTTGCTTGACACGATAGTCATGCTGCTACAATCCTCTCTTGACCATACCCCCGTTGTCATGGGTGATGTGTCCCCTATCCCTGTTATCTTTCATCCTCTTCAACCTAGAGTTGAAGAAGTGGTCGTACCAGTGCAATCTATGTTCCATCCAACTCTCCATTTGGAGGGTGATGCATCCTTCAACCGTGTTTTCAACATTCCTGATAACACTCCTTATGAACATGCAAGAGTTTTACTCTCCCCTAGTTCTCTCCCCCTGAGTATTGAGGAGATCCCCTTTGATTGGGATGGTCTTGTGGGGTATCCAATTCCCCCTCCTATGTATTTTCCTGTAAGAGACATTATCCGATATATCACAAAGACGATATCCTCTGCTAGCACTTTATCCTCCTCGACTTGGAGAGATTTGGGTTTTCCCAAGCTTATGTTAGATATTCGTAAGATACTGACATTCCACAGAAGCTCAACACAGGAGTCTTGGCCTCCCCCATGACTTTCCTCCTAGCAACCTCTTAGCAAGTCTGATTTAATCTCTTTTCCGACTCATATAAAAAAAAAAAATATGGCCAAGTGAACTTGTCTCTTTCAAACTCGTTAAATTGGACTTGAAAGGTCACGAGTCTTAGTTAATCTCTTTTATGACTCGTTTTCAAAAAGTGAAAATATTCCCGAGTGAACTTGTCTCTTTCACACTTGTAAATTGGACTTGAAAGGACATCTATTTGGCACAAGTTTATCCCTTTTTCACACCAAGTAGACTAAATGTCATGAAAAATGACATTTTTGGCGTTAAGTTGTGATTGCATCTCATGCCCTTTCTTGCAGTATTGAGCCTATAGCTAGTTCTCACTTTGCGTTATAAACCATTTGCCTCAATATTTTTCCATCCTCAACCAAACAGAGCCCCGTTTATATCCTTCGAAATTCGACACCCTATACCCAGGAGGGAACATTACCCCGAGTGTCCATCTCCTACATGCATCTCCTTGCATTGAGCATAGGTATGTTCCACTGCTGGAACAAGATTTGCTTACTTGTGACACTCATTTCCTCCTCTGTATCATAACATTCATTTGTCTATGAAAACAAAAAAAGATGGGCGAGAAGGGAGTATTATCTTATATTGGCAGCAGTTGTGTTGCCTTTGAACAAAGCACAAAGTTATTAAGTCCATTTGTCATCATAATTTTGGGATTAGCATGGCCTTAGGAAGCTGATCTCGTTACACAGTCTTCTCTACCGACTGGTTACTCTTCCAGTCCCTATAGAAAATTTCATTGATTCCTCTTGCATATCATGGTTTCGTCGTTGAGTCTATTGTTACACATTATTTTCGTCATCCCTATGACTGTCAATGATGTAAACCTATATGTTTCCTTCAGAGAGGTTAGTGGCCTAAGTTCCTGAAGAGAGAAGGGAGAAGAACTTTTCCTGAGAAAATAAGTTGCATTTTCCTGTGGAAAAACCTTATAAAAAAGGAAGTTCGCAGGCTGCCTATATATTAGGGTGTGAGAATACCTGATTCTCGCAGGCTACATCATATCTAGGGTGGGAACAGTTTGCAGGTTTCACTATAAGCAGGGTGCGAGAATGATTACACGTGGGAAAAACAAGCATTTTCTTGAATCTTCTAGAAGGAGAAACTTCCATGGTGAGGTGGCATCCGAATGGTTTGGATCTTACTCATTTTCATGATTTAGTGGGATCATCCTAACCTCCTCACCTTATCTTCTTCAACTTATAAAAGGAGAGGAGCTCTCATGGAGAAAGGGTTCTTGTTCTTGAGCTTAGCTTTTGGTTGGCTTGGAATTATTAGCTTGGTTGGAGTGGCTTTGAGATTTGCTTTGTCAAGATAGATTGTGAATATCATCAAATCTATGCTCTCAGAATTCTTGGAGTGAAAGTGTGTGGGGAACAAAGGACAGTTGGAAGGGACCTTACGACATCAAGGCCATGGTTGTAATCTCTCTTTCACATTTAATATGATACAGTAATATGATTCTTTCCTATAAACCTTGTTGTGTTTTATTGTATGATTCCTTGATCACATACATAGGTTTATATTGAGTTTATGCTATTACTATCACTTTGGTTGGTTGCGTTCTTTTATAGGATCATCATGGTATGAGCATTGGAACGGAGCTAGGATGGAAATGGCGAGAGGAAGCAACATTTAAATGGTATGTCACTCATCCCTCTTTAGTTAGTAAATTCAATATCTAAAACTTAAGGAAAGCGTCATGTTTTGGTGTGTTTTGTTCTAGATCCAGGTGGATCTAGGGAGATCGGTTAGTGTCCGCACCTACGGATTTATCCAATAAAAAAATTGGCGACTCCACTGGGGAATGAATTGTTTCCTAGTTAGTCTAGTTTCCCTTACTTTGATTGCTTGTGTCCATGCCATCTTCCTCTTGAGTAAAAATAGACATAAAATAAAGCGCTTATAAAAATTGATTAGACATTTTAATCTTTTCTGGTAGCAAACCTACATTATATTAGTTGTAGGGCTTTGGAATAGGTGTGAAAGATAACTTTCCAAAGTTGCAAACAAACATAGAATCTTGATTTAGGGAGTGGTTAAATCCACTTATTACATTTTGTCCTTGGAAGCCCTTCTAACACAAGGTCAATCACGAGGTCGCATTGAGACTGGCAGAGTTACTTACCCTGCTTTGTTGGTCTTGGTGTAGAGATTACGTGTATTATGGGGGTCGCTTGAGAGGTATACCCACAATGATGAGTGGAAGCCTTTCAAGTTGATTTCGGGCTAGATACCCTGCCTTTGCATGTGGATCGGACTGTCGACTGTTTCCCCAGGCATCACTGTAGTGATTGGTAACCTTAGTGGCCTATCTCTCTAGGTTCTTTACACAAGGTGACTGTGGAGGGGCAAGTCTTCACGGTACCTAGAATCGATGTTGGACAAACTCACTCGGGCTCCTTGGAGGGTATACCCACGATTATGTGTGGGAGCTTGCACCAGGGTGTAAGTCCGTTAAGCAGGTCGTCAATGTAACTTTTCCACCCGCTCTATCTCAGCCCCTTCTTAC
>ML786401.1:77161-95495 GCA_009831015.1 Picea engelmannii | reverse complement strand
GATATAATAAATGGGTAGTTAGATATAATAAATGTAAGAGGACTTCTTAGAAGGTTCTACTTCTAGAAGATTCCTCCTCTAGAATGTTCTTAGGTGATGGTAGCACTATATAAAGGTGTTCAAACAATCTAAGGGGACATGAAGAGAACTATTGTATTGTGAGCTGAATCTCATTAGGAGGTTTCCCCCTTGAAGAGGCAAGTGAACAGGAGAGGATCCCTTCCATAATAGGATCCATTGTATGGTGTTGCCCTACCTCAAGAGTTTGGTAATAATAAAGTGTGGTTTCTTCTATCTTGCTCCGTGGATCTATTTTGTATTCAGTATTTGTGGTGATTATATTTGTAGATCTATCCAGGTTCTTAACAATTGGTATCAGAGCACTTTCCTTGGCAGACATTGTGGACAAATATTTTTTATTTTTGTAGATTTGTTTTTCGGAGAAGAAAAAAGAGGGCCGAGACATTCCAGAAAATTTTGGTATATTTCTGTGAAAAATTTGCAAAAACAGGTTGTAGATTTAAGTTCCTCTCAGAAAATCACCCAATTTGAAAAAACAAAATCGTCCGAAACGGAGTCTGGGAAGTCAAGATATTGAAGTTTTAAAATCTGCAATTTTTCATGGTGTTTTTCCGCGGACGATGACGCGATTTTTTATTTTATTTTATTTTTTATTTTTCTGTAGCATCTGGAGGCCGAATTTGCCCAAACAAATTACAGATATGAGTTCCTCTCACAATTTCACCCAATTAAAAAAAAACATCAGCTTAAACGGAGTCCGGGAAGTGAAGTTATGAGCATTTTAAATTCAGCAGTTTTTTTGGGGTTTTCCGGAAAAAAACTGCGATTTTCTGCCGTAACTTATTGTTCTATTTTTTTGGGTTTTTTCATAATGGCTGCACGACCGAAAATTTCATAGGGTTATCAAATGGATATTTCCTCTCAAACACTCAAACAAATTCTACAAATTACTGAGGCATTCAAATCCCAATTGTATGACACATTGGATGCCAAATTGGATGACTTTGTAGATGGCCTCACAAATGACCTCAATGATAGTTTTCATAGTATTCAAGATTCATTGGATAGCATGTAGGACAGATTTCTTATGGTGGACATCAGGGATGAATATAATCAAGAAATATATGCTTGGTATGATTTGAAGGCCGATTGCGATGATTGGTATATGAATAGTTGTCATTTCTGGGACGACAACCACTTTCATATTTTATTTGATGAATCTAATCCACCTTCTATAAAGAGAATCAATGTGACAAATCGGGAGCCAATGGTTATTACCAATGTCCATCCTTCATATTCTACAGTGGTATTATTCCTTCCAGATTTTTCTATGACCCTTTTCCACTATGTGGATGGATCTTCTTATTTGGATCCGCATGATAGGTGTCAGTCTTTGGAGCATCATTTTGAGTTGGTTATTGGGTTCCAAAATCTTCCACGGGGAGTTCACATGAGAACTTGGACATGAGACCTGGACTTACAATGGAGGTTGGACTATTTCAACATGGTGGCTTTCCTTTCTACATGGGACCTTGGTTCTCCAGTCTTCTTCAACATTATGGTCCACAATTATCCATGGGACCCTAGTATATGGTTGTACATCAAGCGTTAAGGACAACACTTTCATAAGGGTGATGACATGTTAGGTAAATAGAGAGGTAGTAGTGGGGGCCCAAAGGGCCTATAGTGATGATAGTGGAGGCCATTCAATGTAAGGTGGACTAGGTCCACTATATTATTAAATAAGGCCCACTATGGTAGCTAGATATAATAAATGGGTAGTTAGATATAATAAATGTAAGAGGACTTCTTATAAGATTCTACTTCTAGAAGATTCCTCCTCTAGAATCTTCTTAGGTGATGGTATCACTATATAAAGGTGTTCAAACAATGTAAGGGGATATGAAGAAAATTATTGTATTGTGAGCTGAAGCTCATTAGGAGGTTTCCCCCTCAAAGAGGAAAGTGAATAGGAGAGGATCTCTTCCATAATAGGATCCATTGTATGGTGTTTCCCTACCTCAAGGGTTTGGTAATAATAAAGTGTGGTTTCTTTTATATTGCTCTGTGGATCTATTTTGTATTCAGTATTTGTGGTGATTATATTTGTAGATCTATTTAGGTTCTTAACAACTATATAAACAAATATGGTAGCAAGATAAGATAAAAGGCCTATCTTGTCCAGACGTTCTATGAAGTCCACCGTTGAGCACTTGACCCAAAGCAATATGCCTGCAACTAGTCCCGAACAACCAAGAAACACAAGCATATGGTGATAATATATAATGTTATCACATTCAATAGAATAATCCATCAACATTCATAACAAATACGCCCATGGAATAATAATTCAAATATTTGCAAGATATTAATTGGATGAGAAAAGAGATTTTCTATTAAGATATAATCAACAGAAGTGAATGAGTTACAAACTCCCGTGTAGGCACGGTTTGGAACAAAGAAACTAAGTTCCTTCCAGTTGGGCCTCTACCACTTCAATCCTCCACCAAAGGCAAGCTCATATAAGAGAGACAATGAAGTTCTCAATCAATAAGGGAAGATCTTGGGGGATGAACAATGTGTTCAGACTTGAAGGACAAAGGGATGCAGACTCAATGTGAAGTGAGTAATTTCTCCAGAGCAACTTCGCTCTCAAAGTTGAATTCTTTCTCTTTCTTTCCATAGCTCGGATTTGGCCCATTTATAGCCTTCAAGTGGAACTGAAGGGCTGAGTCAGAACATTTCCAGTATATGGAAGGCCAAAGATCATTGATCTCATGATGTGACATGGAAACCCAACACCATTTTTCAATTTTGGGCACAAATCCCAATGTGCACGGGTTGTAGTGGTGCAACCTGCATATATGCATCCTGTAATATAGGAAGGGCACGTATATGTGGAAAAACTGTGTTTTTATCTCTCAGATTTGCAAAAAGGGACTTCAAGTATGCATAGGGAAATGGAACAAGGCCCTCTGTGCAAGATTTCATGGGGTGAGGAAAATCTTGCTATAACATTACTTAAATAACAATACATGTAGAACACAAAACACAACACATAAAACACTTTACACTAGAATGTTTTACGTGGAAACTCAATGCAGGAGAAAACCACATAACACATTTATTTATGTTCTTCTACAAGAACCAACTTACAATTTACAATTATTCATCTTAACATACACCCACCTGTCGCAAATGAGGACACCAATCCACTCAGGCACCAACCTATAGCAAACAATGAGGACACCAATCCTCAGGAAAAAACCTATAATAAACAATGAGGACACCAATCCTCAGGAAAAAACCTATAATAAACAATGAGGACACCAATCCTCTCAGGAACCAACCTATTTCAGATAATGAGGACACCAATCCTCAGTGAGATTCAACTCATCCTAGCACCACCCTGCCACCTTGAATTCAATTTAAAAATATTCTTACAGAACTGGACCTTTCTCTACAAAAATTAATCTAATAGTTTTGTTGAACAATTATAGGTCCTTTTTCCTCTCTTTTCATCTGTGCAAAAATAGAACATAGTGCATCCTTATTTATAGTGTTTTTTCCCGATTTCCCCTTCTTGTATGTGGACACATAACATTTACATTGTGGAAAATTTTGGACCAAATCAAAGTCTAGTTAGTTATATGTGGACAAACTTATGTTCCAAACATTTTAACTAACTCAAATGGACCAAACTTTTCTTGTTTTACCAAATCATTCATTGTCGTAGTAATTCACATTCTGATTTACAAATAATCTATTACACATATATAATAAGGGTGCAAGATACAGAATGCAAGTCTTCAACCTATCACACTTTCCTTGCAACATACGCACCGAGTTTCCCCACCAGATTATGATCTCGCCCTGATGACTCCAAATTTTCACTAGTCTCATCACAATCCACTCTATCACTCATCTCTTTTCTCAAGGAATCCTGAGATCTTTGCACATCTGTTGTTGCACTGTAACACAAAAATTAGTTGATTCACTCCACAATCGTGGACAAGGAAATTTTTCGTAGTCTACTTTACTTTTGAACTGCATTGTAGGTCATCCTCCTATTCTGTGTGCTCTTCTAGCAGACTCAATCACTTCCGTAATTTATTTTTCATCGTTGATCCCTTCGGTCTTCAATCCTTTTGCTCACTTCTATTTTCAACCTTTCACAATTTCTTCTAGGAGTTCCATTTCATGTGGATATGCGATAATACAGTAGAAAGAATCCTTCCATGCACTTCCTATGCCTGTGCACCAACTTTGCGCCATACTTTTTGTGCGCCATGTTGAGACAAAATATTCTCAACAAAGAATCCTTCCACACACTTCCTCTACATGTGCACTAATTTGCTCCATACTGTCTGTGGACCATGTTGAAATCAATGACGACATATGCTCAACAAACTCCCCCTTTGTCATTGATGGAAACTCTATTGTTGAGTTTCTCCCCCTGTCAGTGTGTTTCTCCCCCTTTGACATCAATGGAAAATGGATATTCCCTACTGACTGTGCACATCCTGAGAGTGACTCCCCTTGTTTGAATGTTGTATTTCATGTTGCTCAATTTCTTGCACTGCTCCACCTGAGGCTGAACAAGTATTTCAACAACCTCCAACTTGTCATAAGGTTATGCACTTTAATGAGGAGTGGGAAGGACTCCCAAATTCTCTTTGAGGTACTCAAAGGAGTCCCTAGGTAATGGCTTGGTAAAGATATCTGTGAACTTCTGTTTGGAAGGAACATATTCTAGTTTAACCACCTGATCTTGAACCTGTTCTCTGAGAAAGTGATACTTGATGGGTATATGCTTAGTTTTAGAGTGTTGAACATGATTTTTAGAGAGATTAATAACACTTGTATTGTCACACATGATAGAAACATGTTGATCATAAGGAACTTGAATATCCTTGAGATTGGTATTTTTCCACAATACTTGTTTACAACAAGATGTTGCAGCTATATACTCTACTTTTGCAGTAGAGAGGAAAATGAAAGTTCATTTCTTATTCAGATAGGATATTAAAAAACTGCCAAGGAAGAATGCACCTCCACTAGTGTTTTTTCTATCATCAATACTTCCTTCCCAATATGCATCTATATAAGCTCTGAGAATGAGGTCTCTATTTTTTGAATACCACAATCCATAATCGATAGTGCCTTGCAAGTACTTGAATATTCTTTTGATTGCAAGAACATGAGTTTCCTTGAGATTGGACTGAAACATGCATATCAAACCAACAACTTGCATGATGTCAGGCCTTGAAGCTGTGATACAAAGTAAACTGCCTATCATGGACCTGTACATGGTTTGATCTATTTCTGGAGCATCATCATCTTTGTTGAGTTTGTAACTAGTAGTCATGGGAGTGCTTACTGGTGTGCAATTTTCCATGCCAAACTTCTTCAACATTTTCTTGAGATATTTTCTTTGGCAAATACAAATTCCTTTTTCTGTTTGATGAATATGTAAGCCAAGAAAGAAGGAGAGTTCTCCTAACATGGATATCTCAAACTCTTGTTGCATTGCAACTGCAAACTTCTTTCTCATTAGTTCAATGTTATTACCAAAAATAATATCATTAACATATTCTATGATAATTAATAGGTCATTACCTTCAACCTTGATGTATAAGTTTCTATTAGTTGTACCCTTTTTAAAACCTATCTTGTGAAAATACATGTTGATTCTATAATACCAAGCTCTTGGAGTTTGTTTTATCCCATGCAGGGGTTTCTTTAAACGACATACATAATCCTTTTTTTCATTTAGCAAAAAACCTCCTGGTTTCTCCACATAAAATTCTTCCACAAGGTCACCATTCAAAAATGATGATTTGACATCCATCTGGTAGACTTTGAATTTTATGTAGCATCCAAAATCCAAAAACATCATGATAGCTTCAATCCTTGCAACATGGGAAAACATTTCTTCAAATTCCACTCCTTTGACTTGAGCATACCCTTTGCATACCAATCTAGCCTTGTTTATGACTATCTCTCCATCTTCAATTAACTTGTTTTTGTATACCCATTTAGTGCCAATTACATTATTGTCATTTGTGTCAGACAATTGGTCTATATTGATGGAAAATTGGATAGTTAGTTGTCATTGATGTCAATCCTTGGAGAGTGATGTTGTAGATTGATGCCAACCCTTAGAGATTGATGTCAACCTTTGAGTATGTATGGTAACACATTCCGGTAGCGGTAGAGGTATGGGTAAGGAACCTAAATTTGGTTGAGGAATAATGTAATGAAGATCAATGTATATGAAAGTAATACTATTCTACATGGATAGTGCATGTCATGCCATTTCCGGTGATATGTGGAACACCACATAACTCCTCACGGTTAGAGAGTTATGGCCTTGTGAAGTTGGAGAACCCTCATTAGTTATCTAGAAGCCTTTAGAAGGTCAAAGAAGTCAAATTATTCTAGAAACTCCTAGAAGAAGTTGACTAGTCAAAGTGGGTGAAACTAGGAGTTAATCATGGGTATAGTTGTTGCATTAAGAAAATAACTAAAAATAAATTAGTTGCAACAAGAAGTTGTGAGTTTGGTAATTATGGTAAAGTAGTTGTGATGAGAAGATTGAATAGTCAAAGCGGTTGACCAAGAAATAAATTAAATAATAAAGTGGTTGCAACAAGAAGTTGTGAGTAAAGAGAAATTATTTAAATAATAAAGTAGTCAAAGTGGTTTCAAAGAGAAATTATTTAAATAATAAAGTGGTTGCAACAAGAACTGGTGAGTTTACTATTTATGGATAAGTTAAAGTGGTTGAAAAATAAATTAATTAAATAATAAAGTTAGTTACAACTAAAAGTGGAGAACTTACTATTTTTGATAAAGTGGACAAAGGTTGAATAGTAAAAGTGGACAAAGTGGTTAAGTGGACAAAAATGGGTTAATGGGTTAACCCTAGAAGATGGAGAAAGGGTAAAGTTGTTGCAAGGAAACTTCTAAAGGAAGACATGAAGATTATAAAGGAAAGGACAAGCCTCTCTCATTAGTCTCTATTGAACTTCATTTAATGTAATTTGTGAAAGGTTATTTGGCAGGTATTATTGATAGATCAAATTTGCGGCAGAAAAATCACGGTAGAAAAATCCCTGCAATAAAATTGCAACAGCAGAACCACGGTAGAAAAAGTGTAGCAGAAAAAGTGCAGCAGAAAAAGTGTGGCATAAAAAGTGTGGTAGAAAAATCGCGGTATCAAAATCCATGTAGAAAAATCATGGCAACATAATCACCACAGTAGAACCGCGGTAGAAGAATCACGACAATAGAACTGTGACAAAAACATGGTTGGAGTCTCTTTATGAGAGATATGGCACATATTGTTTGAGCTATGCTTTGTGAGATAGGGTTTAGCTCTTGAGATGGTATTGGCAATTCAATATTGCTGCATATATTAGATTTGTTAAGGGATACAACTGGTATTTTGTTGTTGGTATTTGGCATATGGATATTGGTCTTTTGGTTGTGATGTGTTGTTGAAGTTGTTGGATGCATATCAATAATGGTTTGATTTCTAGTCCATGTGAGGGTTTATTAGACGTGATTATGATTGTATGCACATGACTAGAGAGACATAGATGCACATGGTTTGAGTGATATTATTGTGATATTGGGTATGATATCTATGTTATCATATCTGATGTATTGAGGATATTATTGGTAAAGGTTGTTGGTATATGTTGGTACATGTTATTGGTACAGGTTGATTACAGGTTATTGGTACAGGTTAACTACATGTTATTTTATTTTTTTGTAAATAAAGGGGGTGGTTCCTGTTATATTATAATAGGCAAAAAACAAAATTGCAGGGGAGGCCAGCTGTCTCGCCTAAGCAGGAAACCGGGACAGTTGGGCACTCCAGTCCACGTGTTATCCAGTTTACAGAGTGAGCAAAATACATGCATGATGTCTCTGCAACGTCCCGCCCGAAGGAAACCAGGACGTGCAGGCAGAGTCTGAAAAACTAGCACTATTACCTAAGGCTAAGAGACAACTATAGTTTCCTAGCTTAACACTTAAATTGAAAGAGCTATGCCATAAACAAAGACTAGAAATGCAAGTCATGGAACCTCTGAACCCTAGTGAGTGTCGTCGTCCATTGCTGCGTGCCTCCATCGAGCAGGGAAGGCGTAAACTCTAGCGCAGGTCGGGCACTGTTTCTTCGGTGCGGCTCGCGAGTGGGCTGCATAAAACATGTCTATCCKTTGCTCTAGGCGTGCCATGCGGAAGACCTGATCCCCCAGCAACTTTCGTATCTCGAAGAGGAGACTGAGAAGGTCCCAGTCCATTGATGTGTGTTGCTCAGGGCATTTGGCGTCTGCGCACTCCTCTGGGGCTGCCTCGTTGCCTCTCTGCTCTTTACAGACCTCTGCTGCCTGGGTGGGATCTGGAGGCAGTTCCTTCACTACATAACATGGTGGATAGAGCCTTTCCTCTTCAGGGAGATCTGCTGCCGGTTGGGAAGGCCCAGCCTGGGTAAAGGTCCTGCTTTGTTGCCCCGTCGCAGACTCTTCGAACTGGATGAGCACCTTCTGTGTGTCGGGGTCAGCCGCCGGAGTTTTTTCCCCCTCGAAGTCTCGTGGAGGCCTCCGTTGCCTTTGTCTGCATCGTCTGGTGGCCAGTGCAATGGCTCTCTCAAAAGTTTCCCTGCATTTTCGGCGCGACTGCGTAGCATACCATGCTGCCCCCCGTCGCGATCTGCCTCTGATCCTCGGCATGTTGCAAGCGCAAATGTGCCAAGGGCTATCAGAATGATGGTGTTCTGCAGTGCCCCAGGGCGTTCGGCTTCCACAGCTGATGGCGAGAATGAAGAACAATGAGACGGTGGCTGAGGCCATATCCCCCTCTGTCCATTCAACCATTAAACTCGACGGATAAATGCTGGTACTCGCCGCTTGCTTGAGGGGCCTCGGCCCTTGAATGCTCAGGCGTGCGTGCATGGTAACGTTAATGGGCGAGGTGACGGGGGCCAGTGGGTCTATTTACTCCCCGTCCCGACTCCCTTCCACGTGGCCGGATTGATCTGTCTGTCACCCCATCCGGGGGGTTAACTACATGTTATTGGTACAGGTTGGTTACAGGTTTTTGGCACAAATTGGTACAGGTTTACAGTGGTATATCTCACAGGGATAGTGTGGCATCATTTTCATCATTTGACACTTATATTTCAATGTGGTTGGATGGGGCAAGGAAAGAGGGTTGTAGCCTCCTTCCGGTTGGTGCTAAAGAATCAGGGAGTTGGAGCTTCCTTCATGTTGGAGCCTGAGAACTAGGTGGTTGTATCCACCTTTTGTGTTGTAGCCAAAGAACCCAGGGGGTTGTAGCCTCCTTCTGGTTGGAGCCATATAATTAGGGAGTTGGAGCTTCCGTTAGGTTAGAGCCTGAGAAACTAGGGGGTTGGAGCCTCCTTCCAGTTAGAGCTGGAGAATTGGAATTTTTTTTCTTCCTTGAATGTAATTCTTGACATATAAGAAAAACATTTTGTGGTTTTCTCTGACATTGGGTTTCCACATAAATATTGGTGTACTATGTATTATGTGGATGTGTTTGTTATTGTTCATTATGCACTGATGTATGTTAATGTTTATGATACAATAATATATTGATGATGAATAAATGAACATGTTTGAATAAGTAAAACGAATATACATTATGGTTTAAATGATTAATAAGTGGTATAATTGCTCATTATTGATTCATCCCCCCTCTCAGTAATCCAACAATTCGTATCAGAGCAGTTTCCTTTAGGAAACAATTTAACCACTGGAAGGAGATCATGGAATACACTGAGAATGGAGTACCAACGTTTGATGGTCAAAGTGGTCTAGAGGATGAGATATGGAGAAGAAGGATGAAATTATTTTTACAGACAGAGGGGTATGATATTTGGCAATAAGTTGTTACAGGATATGATAGTTCAAAAAGGGAAAATAATGCAAAAAAGAAGTAACTAAAACAAAATAAAAAAATTGCAATGGATTTCATTTTGAAAGGACTAGATATGATTCAGTAAAGGACAAAGTGGGTAAATGTTCATCAACTAAATAATGTTGGGATAAGTTACATAATATCTATTCTTCACCCATCACAGAGTCAAAGAATGCCAAAGAAGATGAAGGTACATAATAAGATGAAATATTCTCATCATTTCAGACATATTCAAAAGAAGAAGAAGAGTACGAAATCAACATAGGTATGTTTTTCTTCTTTAATTGTGAAAGAGGAGGACATATTGAATTTGAATGCCCATATTTGAAAATTTAAAGCGATGAGATAGAAAAACTCAATGAAATAGTATACAGTCAACGAGAAAGAGAACTTGAAGAATAAATTGTCACCTTGAAGATCCAACTTGAAGAAGCAAGAAAAATAGAAGAAGTAATGAAGATCCAGATGAATAAGAAAGAAGAGGACCGTGAGAAGCTTGAATAAGAAGTTGTTATGTTAAGAGTAAAAGTTGTCAATCTTAGAAAAAACATTGAAGAAGCATCCACATCATCAGTAAATATAGTTGAATAGAAATTTCACAGGTCATCAGAAGGGAAAAGTGAAGAGAATCCTAAGAGTTATGCAGAAGTCATCAAAGGATCTATAAAGAAGGAAGAATGCAAGACCCTAAAGAAGAATAATACATAAGAGATGGACATCAAAGAAGACCTTCCACATTCAGACAACCAAGAAGCTTCACTCATAATGAAGGAGTCAATAGGAGAGAATATCATGATTAATCAAAGCATGGTTTCAGAAGGACTACAAGATAGAGAAAATCATCCATTACCAGGTATGTAAATTTGTTTTATGGTCGTTGTTTTTATTTTACTAAATTTGGACATAAGGTTGCAAATTGCGGGGCTTATGAAAGAAATATTCAGGAAACAAAATGCTTATGTGGCCTCACATAACATTTAATGTTACAAATGGCACAACTATGGTCATATACCTCGGAATTGTAGAAGCATGACAATGACATCCATGAAGAAAGAAATAGATATTAGACATACAAAAAATTTAGAAAAGAAAAGAACAAGAAGAGCAAGTGAATAAAGAACAGATTTAAAAAATTACAAGACTTGCCATAGTATGAGAAATAAAAGGAAAGCAAGAAAAGGATAACATGTTTCAAGAACCATATTTTCAGAATATGCAACATAGAAGGATCATAATAAAGAGTAGGTAAAGAAATAATAGGTCCCAGAGATCACATAATTTGCAGTAGCACGAGAAAGAAAAGAAGAGAAGGTGAATAAAGAACGGGCCAAAGAGATTGTACTTTCGAGAATTATAGTGCAAAATCAATCCATAGGAAGACAGAAAGAAGTCAAAGTTCAGAAAGATGATGTATTCACAGACGAAGAGGAACATTACACTACATCGGAGTAGGTATTGTTGTGGACCATTCATCTTGGAGACTCCCAGGTAATATGAATATTAGAGAGGGGGAGTCTATGCAATAACTGAGATAGATGGGTCAACATTGTGAACAGTTGAGTAGAAAAGTATTAGACAGTATGGATAGAGATGGATTTATAGATTGGTTCAGAAATTGGTTCAGAGATTGATTCAAAGATTGATTCATAGATTGGTTCAGAGAGTGGTCTAGAGATAAAGGAACATTATCATAATGGATGATAATGACACAGGGATATTTGAATTATTATTCTTGAATGTTTTTTTTATACGATAGTTGATTACTCAAGGAAGCACCAATGGACAATAACTCCAATAGGTTGAGGTACATGTTGATGCATGGAGAGGTCCAAGGATATTCATAGGAATAACAGATCATGGTATTGTTGAGTAGTTGATCAGTGTTTTGATAGAGAAAAAACATCCACAATAGAACAAGATTGAAGTGATAACATATTGTTCATAGTGATTACACGACATCTTGAAGAGAAGATAGGGGGAGTCATACCCACAGGGGGAATTATTTTCTTAACTATGATTGGTTAGAGTAGGTACTGTATTAGATCGATAGGGGGAGTTAATCCTTGTCAATGGGAGAGAGAAACTAATCAGAGATATGAAGACAGGGGGAGCATCCCCAAGGAGAGTTCAGTAAGGGGGAGAAACCCCAAGGAGAGATACCCTTTTCCATTGATGTCAAAGGGGGAGAGATAGAAACATTGATGAGGAGTACGAGCATGATTGTTGTCATGACTAAGTGTTGCCATCAATGCCAAAGGGGGAGATTGTCAGACAATTAGTCTATATTGATGAATAATTGGATAGTTGGTTGTAATTGATGTCAACCCTTAGATATTGATTTCAACCTTTGAGTATGTCCAGTAGCACATTCCTATAGCTCTAGAGGTATGAGTAGGGAACCCATGTTTGTTTGAGGAATAATGTAGCAAATATCAGTGTATATGCAGGTGATAATATTCTCTATGGATAGTACATGTCATGCCATTTCCAGTGATATGTGGAATGTCACATAACTCCTCACGGTTAAAGAGTTATAACCTTGTGTTGTTGGAGAACCCTCATGAGTTATCTAGAATTCCCTAGAAGGTCAAATAATTCAAATTATTCTAGAAACTCCTAGAAGAAGTTGACCAATCAAAGTGGGTGAAACTAGGAGTTAATCATGGGTATAGTTGTTGCATTAAGAAAATAATTAAAAATAAATTATTTTCAACAAGACATTGTGAGTTTGGTAATTATGGTAAAGTAGTTGTGATGAGAATATTGAATAGTCAAAGTGGTTGACCAAGAAATATATTAAATATAAAGTGGTTTCAAGAAGAATTTAGTTAAGGGAAAATAAGTTATGAATTGACTAATTATAGAAAATTTAGTTGCAACAAGAAGTTGTGAGAAAAGAGAAAGTATTTAAATAATAAAGTAGTCAAAGTGGTTGCAAAGAGAAATTATTTAAATAATAAAGTGGTTGCAACAAGAAGTGGTGAGTTTACTATTTATGTGTAAGTCAAAGTGGTTGCAAAAGAAATTAATTAAACAATTAAGTTAGTTGCAACTAAAAGTGGAGAACTTATATTTGTGGTAAAGTGGTTAAGTTAAGTGGACAAAGGTTGAATAGTCAAAGTGGAGAAAGTGGTTAAGTGGACAAAAGTGGATTAATGGGTTAACCCTAGAACATGGAGAAAGGGTAAAGTTGTTGCAAGGAAACTTCTAGAGGAAGACATGAAGAGTACAAAGGAAAGGGCAAGCCTCTCTCATTTTCCTCTATTGAACTTCATTGAATATCATTTGTGAAATTTTATTTGGCAGGTATTATTGATAGGTCAAATTTGCGGCAGAAAAATCACAACAGAAAAAGTGCGGCAATAGAACTGCGGAAGCATAATCGTGGCAGCAGAACTACGTCAGAAAAAGTGAGGCATAAAAATCACGGTAGAAAATTCGTGGAAAAAAAATTGTGGCAACAAAATCGCGACAGAAAAATCGCGGCTGTAGAACAGTGGCAGCAGAATCGCGGAAATAGAACCGCGACAACAACATGGTTGGAGTTTGTTTATGGGAGATATGGAACATCTTGTTTGAGGTATGTTTTGTGAGCTAGGGTTTTGTTGGGCCCCAACAACCCCCTTTAATTTTAATCAAAATCTAGGGTCCTTCAAAATTTTACTTGGATTCTTCGTTTTTTCCCCTTTGATTTGATTGGATTAGTATTGGTTTGCTTTGTTTCGAGGTTGGTTTGATTTTATATTCTTTTCTTTTGTTTGGTTTGAGTTTCATGAAATTCAAATGCCATTCCTTTTTTCTTTCTACAGAGTTTTGATGTTGATGGATGGGCTTCATAATTTGGGAGTTTGTTATTACCTCTTCCTTATTGAATTTATCTTTTATGAGAATGTCTTGGTTGAAGACTTTCATTAATAACAATGATTTTACATGAAGAATATTTATTGTGACACGTCGTTTCTATGACATTTGTTCACATTTGAACAATTTTGAATGAGGGAGAAATGAACATAGAAATCTTAATTTAAACAAAAACATTAATTTTTATCAATTGTTTACTTTTGTTTAAATTATGATTATGTTTTCGTCTTTTTCTCATTAGCAATCATTTTCACAAAATCATTTGGTAGGTTTAATTAATTAAATTATTTTGTCAGTTTGCATCTCATTTCAAAATAAAAATAAAAAAATAAAAAAAAGAATTATCTATCATTTGTTTGATTTTGTGAAAACCCAAAATTAATATTTTTCTCCTCTCCATCAACTTGAAGCTTCTAGAATTTTAAGATCATATTTGAAAGGAAAATATAAAAAATGTTTGTTTAGAACTTATAGTTTGTTTAATTTCATTTTAATTTTATTGTTCTAGATTTTGTTTTATTCACAATTTTTAGGTTATTAATTTGGTTTCTTTTTATTTCACAGGTTTCTATTATCAGTTATTTAGTACGGATCTGATCATGGCTTGATTTTATTATCTAAATACGTTCAAGATAATTGATCCAAAAATAATATTGGATTGCTGCAAATAATTTATGAGACACAACAGATAAGATTTGGAAATGCGTTCAAGAACAGACAAATGATTTTGCGAGACTTTTTTCAGCCAAATCGTAAGGAATATGAAGAAACGGTTGAAAACCCATCTGCAAAATGGACCCATTTATCTTAATCATGAGCTGTTTCCCAAACAAATGCACAATTTAAGAGATAGTTTTGTCTCGTTACGAGGAAAATTTCAGGTGGCAGAAATTATTAGTGACGCCCAGACTGTTCATTCATTGTATAAATATATGAGAAAGTTCAGAGAATTGCGAGGAGGATTTTTATCCTTTCTTTTTTGTATATTATTTCTTTCGTAAACCTTTTTCTTTTCAAATGGAGTAATGGATGGTTGGAATCTTTGGGAGAATGGACTAGTATTTTCGAAGAAGAATATGGAATTCCAGGTTGCTTAATGGATTTTGTCCTGTGAGTAAAATGATTTTGTTTTCATTATAATATATTCATATTCTTTGAATAATTGATTATGCATTGATTTAAATTAACTTTAGTCTGTTTTATCAATACATGGTTAATTGCTATCATTTATGTATTAATTTTTTCAATCTTTAAGAGTCTATTATCCCAAATATTCCTTTTGGGCCTTATGATGAATTGATTATACTGAAAATATATGGGATACAATTTACTCTTTGAATTTTGTCCTTTTGTAGAATGTGCAATGTTAATATTGTTTCTCATATAATTTCTGAATATGAAACTTTAATTGTATTGAACTAGCTTTAGACTATTCTGCATATAATTTTTCATGTTATGTTTTCATTTATATGGTTCATTATATTTTGGTTCCTTTAATATTTGTGGTTGATCATCTATTGATACATTTTGAGTTTACGTCTAATGTTGGATAGTTGATAATACCATTCCTGAGAATTGGAATTTCTTTCATTTCCAGTTATTGGACATTTCAAGGGAACATGATATATAATTATTTGTCTTTCTGTCGTCATAAACTCGCTCTAGAATATGAAACACTTCCTTGAATTTCTTCAGTAATTATTATGCTTTCTTTTGTCATAGGTTTTCACTTGACCCAGGACAAGGGGAGTTCATACAAATGCAGAGAGATGAATTTAGTTTATTACTGCTGATCATCTAGAGGTTAGTTAGTGTATTATTTATTTAATTTTTTGATTTGTCAATGAAGAGTGATTGCATCATTTAAACGTCAATCTGCTTTGTCTATTTTCATTATATCATTTACAATCTTGTTCATTCATTGTTCATTTAGAGTACTATAATAATTTTGTTTGTTTTTAATCTTGTTTAGATCCATTATCTTAAAACAATTATTTTCACAAGGCTTTGCTCAAACCTTGTAAATTGTATATAACCATTGTATATAAACATTGTTAGTTAAGCATTTGTGATTAAAGTGTTGACTATTAGAGTAGTATCTTTAGTTAGTTCACATCTTTCAAATTTTTTTAGGATCTTAGTTGGCTAACAGAGCCATAAAACCCGTCAGGGTAGATTATACCAAATGACTTGGGTTAAGTAGACAACCCCGGACTAGATCTTCCCTTCCCATTGACGGTGTGTCATAAACTCCTGTCAACATGTTTAACCCTTGAGTGTAATGACCCCTCTGTTGCGACAACGAATAGCGATGTACAAAAGGTAAATACATTTTTTTTTTCACGTTAAGAATTTACAATTGTCACAACATAAATTAATAGCATTACAAGCGACACATCATCATAATCAATAATGACAGAGGGCCAATGCATTAAAATAAATAATAGAGACACATGATCAACACATAAACGTAAATAGCGACACAGTTCAACACATCACAATCAACTGAAACACAATATAAATAAATGATCAACCATGCCACTGAGTATTAAAGAACTACCCGCTCAACCTACCCTTCATGGTTAGGACCTCCAAGACACATAAACAATGCTCAAGTCCATGATTTATCTGATTGATTTTGACCACTTAAGGTCTCAAGACTGGCGACTGTTCTGAGGAACAAGGAGATATCTAATCCCATAACCAATATCTATCCTAAACATCGTGACTAGATTCTAATAATAAGGCATGAAATCACACATAATTTATCTTATCAATAATAACACGTACACAAATAACACTGCATCTTACGCTGAGAAGAACAAGGAAAAAAGGCCAATAACTGCATCATTCCTACGCTATTTTAGATCCTTTAACTAGTAACGCCACACAATAAACATGTATCATAAGCATCTATCATTTTCATGGACGTGCAAGGAAAATCTATTTTACTTAATCACACTTCCAACAAAAATTAAGTTCAAGCTTAAGTAAAGTAATGATACATGAAATTTGTAAAACCACGAGGGCATAAGCATAACCTTGGTAACAGATAGAGATCTATTCTAATCATCATTAGTATATTCATCCAGGTCAAATCGTTAAGGTAAAACATCGCTATCAAGTGCTACAAATTTTGTAAAAACAACCCCTAAGTAGCAAAACCATGTATCTTACTAACCAATATATAATTAGACCATGAATAAGGAATTTAATACTAATTTACGTCCCCATTTAAGATCCTGTAAGAAGATTAAAATATTAAAATACTTAATAGGACATATTATTTTTCATCGAAAACAAAGATAATACTGCACACCTATTATAAGTCAATGGAATTGAGGCAATAAATTCTTAACCTCTCATTACTTGCTTTAATTTCATTAATACTAATCAAATAATACTCCATATAATGGCCACCAACAGAGCTAAGGCCTGGATATCAGATTTGAAGGTACGCCCAGAGAATTTTTTTTTAATACAATCGATATCAGATTTTCATTAACAGTTCATGCCAATTGAAAATTAAACTCATTACAAAATTAATCTTATCATAATTACAAGTCTAAAGTAGAATACAGTAACCAATGACGAAGAATTCAAAGATGTTATTCAACACTTGTAAAACCAGTCAAAAATAATTAGACAGCATAACTTTACCCATAACCAGTGTGATCGTTTTTCAATTTAGACCATTTGTTTTATAGGAGTTTCCTTAATGACACATTCCCACTGACACATTTAATTCACTTTTAATTAGATAGTTTAGAATTATTTCCCCCTTACACTTGTCACCCATTCCCTAAATTTCAAAAGCAATTCCACATTTTATTTTAAATAAATTCAATTTTCCTCACCCAATCCTAAAAGCACTCCTTAAATCACTCCTAGTAATCTCTTTATTCCTCTTATTTTCATTTAATCACTGACGCCTTACTAAATCTGAGTTCATTTAAAATAAGAATCTTCTTCTTGTTAGACTAGTGTAAACTAGACTCTAGATACCTTTATATGTGTTGTTGGCCCTTGACCAAGTTTTGAGGAACACTTGGCCATAATTGACTGTTTTTGGACTTTGACACCTTGTCAAAGATGGAGTGCCAGACAAAACAGAGATCATGGGATCTCGATCTACTTTTGGGCCTCTTTTAGGGTTTTGGGTTAATGTAATGGAAAATGGATGTTGGCCCATGGGTTTACCCACTCTTAGGCCCACTTTTGTAATATATAAATAGAAAGATAGGCAATGTAAGAAAGAGAGATGTGATTGCTTAATGCAATTGGTGGTTCATCTATGTGATGTTGAATAAGTGCTCTGTGTGAATTGTGTAAGGCTTGCAAGGCTAAGTGCAAGTTACTGTGTGATTGATACTGTAACGGAAGGAAGAAGGATCTAACGAGCTGCGTAGATCTTATGTCCTATGCGAAGAAGAGTTTCAGATGTTTTGTGCTTGTAACAGCTTGAGGACGATAATAAAGAATAAGATCTTGTGGATGT
>ML786401.1:33360-55873 GCA_009831015.1 Picea engelmannii | reverse complement strand
ATCTTTACTCTTACTGTCCATATGTTGTATGTTGCTTGATGACACATGAAGAAATATTAATAATTGTTAAGAAGGTATAAAATTGTTTAAGCTTATAAACAACTGATTCACCCCCCCTCTCAGTTGTATTAGTATTTCCAACAGACACACTTCTATTCCAGACATTTTGACCAACTCAAACAGACCAAATATTTATTTTTTTACCAAATTATTCATTTTCACAGTAATTCACATTCTGATTTCAAGTTTCCATGGTAAGGATTTTTCAGAGTTGTTTACCGGATAATTCACATTTTGATTTACAAAGCATCTACTGCGCATATAGAATAAGGGCACAAGATATAGATCATAAGTATTCCACTATGTAGACAGAATAAGGGTGCAAGATGTAGATCACACGTCTTCAACCTGATGCACTTTCCTTGCAACATACTGACCAAGTCTCCCCACTAGATTATGAACTCGCCCTGGTGACTCCAAATTTTCACTCGTCCCATCGCAGTCCACTCTGTCACTCATTTATTTTCTCAAAGCACCCTGTGATTTTTCCACATTTGTCATTTCACTATAGAAAAATCATCAGTTGATTCACTGTGTAATCGTGGAAAAGGTAATTTGTTGCATTCTACATTACTTTTGAATTGTGGTGTAGGTCATCCTCTTGTTCTATGCACATTACTGGCAGACTCAATCACTTCCATGATTTATTTTATATCGTTGATCCCTTTGGTATTCAATCCTTCTGTGCACTTCAGTTTTCAACCTTTCATGATTTATTCTAGAAGTTCCATTTCATGTGGATCTGTGATAGTACAGTAGAAAGAATTATTCTATGCACTTCCTTTTCTTGTGCTCCAAATTTCCACACACTTTCTCTTCTTGTGTGAAAAATTTGCACCATAATGTTTGTGCGTCATGTTGAGACAACATATGCTCAAAAAATAATACTTCCACACACTTATTTTGCCCATACACCAACTTTGCACCATGTTTACATCAATGACAACATATGCTCAACAATATTTACTATGAACCTTTTATTTCTTTTTGAGTGTTTCCAAGCCACAATCATTGAATACATGTAAGAGGGTTGGTGTGTAAAGTCCCCTCGTAGATTTACTAAGAACATGTGCATGAGTAAAATCAATCTTAGGATTGGGAGAGTCAATATGCATGGAAGAAAATGAAATTTGTATGGGAAAGGAGGACAATTTTTTACTGTCAATTTTTGGATAGCAAGGGAGTTTTGAGTGTTGAATCTTGAAGGAACCCATAGTGAGCATGCATAACAACTTTTTGGAGCTGTAATTTCATGGAGAGATAGGTTTTATGCCTATGAGTAATATTTTGTTCAAGAAATTGTAAAAGGAGAAAGAAATTTGTTGTTTTGAGAATTCTTGTTGTAGCCATAGATTCCTGGAGTCCTTAGTAAATATATTTCATGTCCAATCTGTGATGGATCCCTAGAGGGAACTGTGATAGCCTAAGGGACTGTGTGGTAGAGAAGGGAATATAATTCCTTGGGTTGTGTGGGTTGAGGGGGAAGAGAGTTGGTGGATTGAAATAACTATATAAGAATTAACTTGTTTTGAGGGGACAATAGCTTGCTTTAGGAACCATCGTCTCTTATGGATTCATAATCCCATATTGGGGGTGAGTTGTTTTTGAAAACTGGAGTAGCAGGGTCCTTAAGTGTATCCTAAATGGTCCATAACTGTATCCCCTATTAGAAATTAGAGGAGGAGGTTCGAGTCAGATATTTTTCAAGGAGAGATGAGGAAGCTAAAAACACCACCATTTGATGGAGAGCATAGGAAGGGTGAATATGTTGAAGCCTAGTTGTTGGGCATGAGAAAATATTTCCAACGACATGATCACTTATCAAACCTAGAAGCAAGAGGTTCCATATATCATCTTTGCATAACATCAAGAATGAGGATATAATGGAGTATGTGGATAGGAGCATGCCAAGGATTTATATAGCCTTGGACAATATATAAACATACTATCAATCCCACATGATTGAGATAGAAGGTAATATTGTTAATCATCCCATAGCTAGTTTGATTGATTCTGGAGCTAGTCATAGCTATACAAATCCAAATCTAGTTGAAATAATTAAATTAAAGATACCTAATAATGGGAAGTTTTGGCTAGTTCAGCTAGCTACTGGAACCAATAGGAAAATCAATGAACTTGTTAGATATTTCCCAGTGAATATGAATGGATTCAAAACTAAGGAAGATTTGAACATCATAATTCTTGGGTCATATGGTTGCTTGATTGGTATGGATTGGCTGGAAGAGCATCATGTTGTCCTATATTGCTACAACAAGGCTTTCACATGTCTTGATGAGGAAGTAAATTCAAAGATAGTTCAAGGTATTCCAAGGCCTATACCCGTCAGAGAGATTACAACATTGTAGCTAAAAATAAGTTTTAGAAAAGGGTGCCAGATATATGCAACCCATATGGAAGAGGTAACAAAGGATTAGGATCTAAGTATCAAAGGTTATTTAGTCTTTAAGGAATATAAATAAGTTTTTGGGGAATTGTCGGGATTTCCACCAAAGAGAGTGTTACGAGGGAAAAAATCTCTATGGCCAGGGTAAACCACAACAGACATGTATGACTGCAGAAATCTACTCAATTCCAACATATGTTATATAAGCCAATGTGCAAGCAAGATAAGAAAGAAGCCTACCTCGTTCCAATGTTTGAAGATGTCTACCATTGATCACTTCGACCCAAAGCTTTATACCTGTGACAAGTTCTGAACAAGAAAGTAGAGCAAACATATGGTGAAATTATAAAAGGTTAGCACATTAGATAGCATAATCCATCAATAAACATTACAAACATGCCCATGGATAGTAATCATATATTTTAATGATACCAATAGGATGGGAAATGAGTATTTCTATTAATAAATGATCAGCAGAAGTGATAACATTACAGACTTCCGTGTCGACATGGTTTAGAACCAAGAAACCAAGTTCCTTCCAACTGGGTCTCCACCACTTCAATCCTCCACCAAAGGCAATCTCATAGAAAAGAGACAATGAGGTTCTCTCAACAATAGGGAAAGAACTTGGGGGATGAACACTGTGTTCAGACTTGAGGGACAAAGGGATGCAGACTCAATATGAATTAATTTATCCAGAGTAACCTTGCTCTTAAAGTTGAATGCTTTCTCCTCCTTTTTTCCATAGCTCGGAATTGTGCTCTTATAGTCTTCAAAATGCAACTGAAGGGCCGAGTCAAAACGCTTCCAGTATATGGAAGGCAAAGGATCATATATCTCCCATTGTGACATGGAAAACCGACTTAATTTTTGTATTTTCTGGCACAAATCCCGATGTACACGGGTTGTAGTGGAGAAACCTACGTATATGCATGTTGTATAGTAGTTAGGGTATGTATATGTGGAAAAATATGTATTTTTAGTTATGGATTCATCTAAAAGGGATGACAAGTCTGCATAAGAAAATGGAAAAAGGCCCTTTGTGCAAGATAGCAATGGTGAGGCAAATCTTGCTATAACAGATGCCCCGTAATGTGTGAGATCAGAGGATTATCTGCGATGGCCAAAATACATTATAAATAACCTAGAAGTGGAGTGGTGTAAACCCAAATGGAAAGACTAGTTTCTCATTACATTCTGTATTGACTTTACATACATGGCTTCCAATAGAATACAATGCAGATCCATGTGGAAAATATACCAAATAAGTGTCCGTGGCCATGAATAGGCAAATACAAATGCAGTTATATGCCAAAAGCTGTCATAATCATGAACAAGGCCCAGTAGAACCAATCTCAAAACCAATCTGAAGATATCTATTTACAATGGAGTATAATCTGATGTCTCATGATTACTGAAGTCAAATAGGTGTTGTTCCAATGACAAGGAAGCAACAAATCAGGAAAGTTGTGGCCACATAGTGATGTCTTCAAGTCTTCTACACTATCCTCCAAGGGTGCAAGTCTACATTGTTTGATTACTGGTCATTGAGGTATACTGTTAACAAATGTGAGACAACCTACCAATAATGAAAGTAGGTATCAAGGCACCAAGCACATTCCTACAAGTGTGAATAAAGGAGTCGGTGTCGAACACTTGAGGAATCCATTGATCAAGAGACATTGTTGTATTCCCATCTGTCAATAGCGAGAAAGCTTGCCACTAATGACTACAAGCCTCAAGGTACTCATAAAACGCTAGGTCCCATATCCAGAATAAATGAGTTGAATTCGATGGAAAGAGACCCGCTGAAAGGAGAGCATTAACGCATCTCTCATCAGTCAGCACGAGGAACAAAGAAGGATCTTCATAATTTGTTGGATATCAAATGAATAACATGTTCATGAACCAACGACCCTGTGCATCTTTTGCATGTGCCAAATGCAAGTGGTACACAAAAAAGACCCTCTGAATAGTAGCCAATGATGAAAACTGTTGACAAAGGCGAGGAAACCACCAATAAGGCTAATGGCATCCAAGACACTGCACGAATCCCAAAGTGTGAATAGATGTCTTGCCATCGAACATAAGGGAAACCACCCAGTCAACGACCAATGATGAAATGCCGACTGTTGGGTTCAAGGTGTCCTACCAATGATGAAAGTAGGGCCAGGGTGCATGATAAGATCATAGTATCATGTGATTGTGAGACAAATTGAGGGTATAGCCAACATGCAAAGTCAAGAGTTTTGAGGAATGGCTGACACAGGTTGATAGAATTCCTTTGAACAAGAGCATGAGACATATGGTAGACTCTGGTAGCATAGAATCAATGATGTGACTATTAGATGCAGGAGGCATCAATAATGTTCTCCATAGGGACTGGAAGAGTAACCAGTCGGTAGAGAAAACTTTGTAATGAGATCAGCTTCCTAAGGCCATGCTAAACCCAAAATTATGATGACACAAGGATTCAATAACTTTGTTCTCTATTCAAAGGTGACATGACTGCTACCAAATATAATATAATACTCACTTCCCGCCCATCTTTTTTTGTTTTTTCATAACAAATGAATGCTCTGATACAGAGGAGGAAACGAGTGTCGCAAGTAAGAAAAACTAGTTCCAACAGTGGAACGTACCTATGCTCAATGCAAGGAAATGCATGCAGAGATGGACACTCGGGGTGATGTTCCCTCCAGGGTATAGGGTCTCAAATTGTGAAGGATATAAACAAGGCTCTGCTTGGTTGAGGATGCAAAAAATTCTTAGGCCACAGTTTATAACGCAAAGAGAGAACCGACTAAAGGCTCAAATACTGCAAGTGAGGGCATGAGATGCAATCGCAACTTAACGCCAAAAAATGTCCTTTTTTATGTATTTTAGTCTACTTGGTGTGAAAAAGGGATAAACTTGTGCCAAATAGATGTCTTTTAAAATCCAATTTACGAGTGTGAAAAAGACAAGTTCACTTGGCGATCTTTTCTATTTTTGGTAACGAGTCGGAAAAGAGATTAACTAAGACTCACAACCTTTCAAATCCAATTTAACGAGTGTGAAAGTGACAAATCACTCGACAATATTTTTGGTTTTTAGACGAGTCGCAAAAGAGCTTAACTAAGACTCATTTATGCTATTCTAATAAACATGTAAAGGGGGAGGCCAAGGCTCCCATACTGGTCTTCTGCAAAAGGTCAGTATCTTAAGGATAGTTGACAAAAGCTTGGGAAAACCCAAATCTCTCCAAGTTGAGGAGGAGAAAGTGCTAACAGATTATATAGTCTCTGCGATGGTTCTAATAATGTCTCTTAATGGAAAAGACATAGGTGGGGGTATGGGATGCCCCATCAGGTCGTCCCAATCGAAGGGAACCTCGTCAGGACTTGGAGGGAGAGCACTTGGGGGAAGAATAAATCTCTCTCGTTCAGAAGGAGAAGGATCTGACATGTTGATGACATGATTGAAGGATGTATCATTCTCTATACGGATAGTGGGGTTGACCAGAGATTGCACTGGTATGACCATCTCTTCATATCTAGGCTAAAGAGGATGCATGGTGATAGGTATATGATTTTTGATAACGGGGGTGAGGTGAGGAGAAGGTAGCACCGTGTCGCTCGAAGGAAGAACAGGGTGCAGGGAAATTACAGATGTCTCAGAATCTGAAGGGATCTTGGGAGAGCTCCATGCTCCTGGTATCTCAGTAGTAGCCATACATAAACGAGTAAGGTGACTTCCTTCACAAGTCCTACAAAGTAATTTAGGCTTATTTCTAAGACGTCTGGGCTTCTCGGTGCCCCCAGCATTGTTTACAATGGTTGGTGATATGCTCTCATCATGACTGGTAGAGGTAAGAGAGAATTCTCCTATATGATGAATAGAGGTTGGAGATGTGACATGGATGTGACTCGAGGTGAAAAGGATCGTGCCCCCAACATAATTGGCAGAGGTTGGGTGTGAGCTTTTGACATAATTTGTAGAAAATGTTGACCCATCTCTGACATGACTGGTAGAGGTTGGTGATGTAGCACCAGTATGACTGACAGTGACTAGGCTAGCGGTAGATTGTGTCATTTGATGCCAAGGTCCAAGGAAAGATTGGTTTTGAAACATTGCAGGCCATGAAGGATACTGGTGTATATCTTGTCCCTGCTCAGAAAGGTGGTGGACTATGCCAAAATGGTCCAAAGAGGTTTGGAAGGGAATCATCACCAAGGTCTGTGAAGAGACAGAGGTAGGATAATAATTATTTGAGTGATGATATATGTTGACCCCTTGTGAAGGGGTCCCATAAAGAGGGTATCCCGAACTGTAAAATTGATTCTCCCCATATGAAATACCCAGGGGTACTTGAGGGCTTGTCATGGAAAAAGTGTTCGATGGAACCGACATGGTAGAAGAGAGATACATGGATGGGGCGTAATAAGTGGCATAAGTACCCATCTGAGCACTGGCTCCTGGAAGAGAATAGCTAGCATTGGATCCATAAGGGGGAAGGTTCCAACCTCCCACGGGGACACGACTCATATCAAACGAAGAAGTAGGCATCAGAGCCATGGTGCCTCCGAATCCAATGCTAGGATTCATAAACGTGGTTCAGGGAGAGGATTGCACGGGTGAAGGCATATCAATAGAAAAATGACTAGAGACCCAAGGTGCACACTGAGTGTTATAGTTCTGCATACCCTTGTGAACAATGGAAGGATCCGTCCCCATGAAATGAGTAGGTATCATGGGATGGGTAGCAGTAAATGAGGGAGCAAAAGAAACTCCACTATCCATGATGATGACACCCAAAAGAGACTTCTAAGTCCAACTAGTAGTCAAAGAGCATACCAAAAGTCAAATGACCAATATGCATGCAAATGGGCTGAAGTGGCTGAGTGGCCTCCCATGCTAAATAAGGTATGTCTCATCCAAGAGGGACCTGAGACTCCCCGCTAAATTTTGGACGTAACAAAATTGGTTATAGGGGCCCATGTGGGCTTAACAACCAGTCGGTCAAATCCCCCCAGAGAGGTAATATTCCATAAATATTGTGTGTTGTCTGACCCCTATCTGACCCAGGGTAAAAGAAAAATAACCCCTACAAGTAACCTATGAGATACCTAAGTCAAGCAACTAATAAACCAATGTATAATCGATGCACAAGCGAGTAGTCGTAAGTTTGTATTACCGTATGGGCAGGGTAGAAAATCTCGAAACCTTGAAATAACTGCCTCTCACAGAGGTATGGGTACTAGAAAGATCCCCAAATATGAATAAATCCACAGAAATATCTCTGATGCTAGGCGAGTATTTGGGGGTTATCCCTTCAACTAACTTCACATAACCTCGCGATTAACTCCTGTGTGAGCGGAGCCTCCTGATCTTGCCAATTATACAATGGACTTCTCAAATCCTTGTCTCAGACACATATGTTGATTTAATTTCCTTGGAGAAGTTTACTCACAAAATCCTATTCTAAGGCACTAAATCCTAGACTAGTTTGTGCACCCTAAAAATAAAATCGTGACTAATCAATTTTAGTTTAAAGTGTAAATTTATTGGTTGTGATTACTCAAAAAGGGTATGGAAGTGAAACTCATGATATTATGACTTTGTAAGAAAATAAATATAAATATAATGCAAAGTCTAATTTTAATTTTTCAATGAATGATATGTGTTTAAAAACAATGCAATTTTCAATTTCAACTCTGCAATTCAGAAGTAAAATGCAATCTTTCACTAAATGCACTAAGCTAATGATAAAGATTCAGAAGACAAAAATGCCAAGAAATGTAAAATGCCTATTTTTTTTTGTATTTTCAATATATTAAAAATAAAATGCATGGACTGATAAGCAACTTGATATATAAATTCTACTCTGTATAAACAGAATAACTCAAGCAGAATACCAAGAAGCCAAGAAAACAACCCAGAGTTCAAGGAAAAATAAAAAATGAAAAACAATGAGAAAGACTCTACCCAAAAATTCAAATCCAAACAGGTTTCTTGTCAACCCAGAGAGGCTTAATAGGCACTATAGATACCTAAGAAGGTTCAACAACTATCAAATCCCACCCAACAATCACAAGACCAAGAAAATAGGCAAGTAAAAGTGGTATACGCGACTGTTCAAGCAAACAATTCATATATACACAGCTTGCAGTGAGACAACACGTGTGTGTATGTGACTGTCAAGGAAAAAGGCGCGTACAGGCTTGAAAAAAGGGCCAGGAAAGGGAAAAAGGATGAAAACTCAGACCTAGACTGAACAGAATTTGTCAAGCAGTGATATGACAAGAAACACAAAGGAAAAAGAGCAATGAAGGAGAAAAAGTACTTCAACCCTTAGAAAGAAGATCTCTCCCCAGTGGAATCACCAATTTTGTTACGAGTGAAAAACTCTCTATGGCCAGGGTAAACCACAACAGATAGGTATGACTACAAAAATCTACTCAATTCCAAAATATGCTATATAAACCAATGTGAAAGCGAGATAAGAAAGAAGCCTACCTTGTTCCAATGTTTGAATATGTCCACCATTGAGCACTTTGACCCAAAGCTTTATACCTATGAAAAGTTCTCAACAAGAAAGTAGAGCAAGCATATGGTGATAATATAAAAGGTTAGCACATTAGATAGCATAATCCATCAATAAACATTACAAACATGCCCATGGATAATAATCATATATTTGCATGATACCAATAGGACGAGAAATGAGTATTTCTATTAATAAATGATCAACAAAAGTGATAACATTACAGACTTCTGTGTCAGCGCAGTTCGGAACCAAGAAACCAAGTTCCTTCCAACTAGTTCTCCACCACTTCAATCCTCCACCAAAGGCAAGCTCATAGAAAAGAGACAATGAGGTTCTCTCAACAATAGTGAAAGAGCTTGGGGGCTGAACACTGTGTTCAGACTTGCTGGACAAAGGGATGCAGACTCAATATGAAGTAATTTCTCCAGAGTAACCTTGCTCTCAAAGTTGAATGATTTCTCCTCCTTTTTTCCATAGTTTGGAATTGTGCTCTTATAGCCTTCAAAATGCAACTGAAGGGTCGAGTTAGAATGTTTCCAGTATATGGAAGGCCAAGGATTAGAGATCTCCTGTCGTGACATGGAAATCCAACTTCATTTTTGTATTTTCTGGCACAAATCCCGATGTACGTGGGTTGTAGTGAGGCAGCCTGCGTATGCACATGTTGTATAGTAGATAGGGTGCGTATATGTGGGAAAATGTGTGTTTTTAGATCTGGATTCATCAAAAATGGATGACAAGTCTGCATAGGGAAATGGGAAAAGGCCCTCTGTGCAAGATAACAATGGTGAGGCAAATCTTGCTATAATAGAGAGACATTGATTTCTCTATTGATTTGATTCCGAGAGCTACCCTAGTGTCCAAAACTCCCTACATAATGAGCACACTATAGAAGACTTTTTGAAGAAAGGGTACATATGCCCAAGTGTTTCCCCTTGGGGTGCCTCAGTTCCTTTTGTGAAGAAAAAGGATGGAAATATAAGGTTATGTATAAACAACTAAATAAGGTTACTATAAAGAACATGTATCCTGTGTCAATGATTGATGACATTTTTTATCAACTGAAAGGAGCAAAGATATTTTCCAATAATGATTTGAGATCGGGTTATCATCAAGTGAGAATCAGAGAAGAAGACACTAGCAAGACAACTTTTTGAATATGGTATGGACATTATGAGTTTGTAGTGTTTCCATTTGGATTGACAAATTCACCCGCTACTTTCATGTGTCTAATGAATAGAGTGTTTAGAGATTACCTTGAAAAAAAATGTTAATGTCTTCTTGGATGATATTATTATCTATTCCAATATGGAGGAGGAGCATGAATAACATTTGAGAATGGTGCTATAGGTGTTGAGGGAGCACCAATTACATGCCAAGTTAAGAAAGTGCACTTTTTTTTATCAAATGTAGATCCATTATTTGGGCCACATTATCTCAAAAGATGGTATTGTAGTGGATCTAGAAAATATTGAAGCAATCAAAATTTGGCTAGAAAAAAAGTGTTAGGAAATAGAACACTTCCATGCTAAACCTAATAGAAGAGAGGAAGAAATATTTAAGATATAAAGTAAATGAAAAAGAAAACACACAGTACACATAGATTTTACCTTGGAAACCCAAATGAGAAAACCATCATTCCCTGAGTGTCTTTCTCTCTTTTTGTCTTATTCATTCATAATAAAAGGTTACATGCCTAACCTTGGTACACACCTAAGACACAATCACCATCATACCTTCTTTCTTTACACAAGGACAACCATGTATCCAATTCGACTTACATCTACATGGCCAACAACCTCTTAAATGATCGATCTAAAGATGAACTACAATTACCTCTTTTACAACATTGCAACATGCCTTATTTATAGGATTAAAAATAGGAAACATACTAAATAAAGGTGCCCAAAAAATGGTTACATATCCACACAAAGCATTGGAAACAGATCCCATGAATATCGATATTTTGTTACAGTCTACTTCAAGTCAACTACTAGTCAAACTCCATTTTATATTTAGTTGGTTTTCACACAATCACATGTTGACCTCTTGTCAGTAGAACTCTTCGAATTTCTATCAATTACTTCAACTTCGAATTTTCTCATTCAAACACTTTGACCTCAACTTTCTCTGCTAGTCGATCCACCTCGACTAGACTTTCATTATAATGAATATAAAAAATCAACATTTTCCCACTTGTTGTCTTCTTTGATGAAACTGATAGATTCCTGAACTTTTGTTCGCATACCTAGGGCATCAATGCACATTACCTCTATGCACCAAGAGAACTTCACAACACTCACAAAATTGGTCCAAGAGTCTGTTATGTTTTCTAACGTGTCTACTTTCTCTAGCAACACCTTGTTTCTTTCCACCATGTCTCTTACGAAATGTTATTGTACATCAATATGCTTAGTCTTGGAATGATAAGTTGGGTTCTTTGCAAGAAATATTTCACTTTGAATATCACAACTTATCTTCATCGTTGTCTGCTCAAACCTGATTCATGAACATAACCGTTGCAACCAGACTGATTCTTTACTTCCACAAGTGGTTGCCATGTATTCAACTTTTGTAGTTGATAGGAATACAACCACCTACCACTTACTCATCCAACTGATTAATCCATCGAACATCTTGAACACATATCCACTGGTCGACCTTCATCGATCCAGATCTCTAGCCCAGTTGATGTCGACAAATCCATGTACATATAATTCACTATCACCTCTAGGTTTTTGTTGGTAGCATATAGAATAGTATTGTGTGCTACACAAATACCTGAATACTCTCTTGACAACTGCCCAATGCTCCTTTCTAGGTGTCGACATGTATCCTATCAACACTCCCATCACATACATTAGACTACTAATGACACTTTCATAGGGGACACATGCCATATCCTTTATTTCTTCCTTTGTCTTGGACACTGTTCAACAATTATCCTTGCACCCACAGGAATCGACACCTTTATAGGTTTACAATCCTGCTTGTTTAAATGTTTCAAATTTTTTTCAATATAATTCTTCTAGTTAAATCATATCTTCCTAGCTACTCGATCTCTCTTTATCTCCATTCCCAGAATGAATTCCGTTGTATCGATATCCTTCATATTGAACTTGGAGGAAAACTGCTCCTTTACCTCCTTTATAGTGTCCATACTATTTCCGATCAACAACATGTCATCGACATACAATGCCACATATATTAAACACCCACCTTCTTTCTTGGAATATATGTAGTGATCATATTTGATTCTCACAAATCCCAAACTAAGGATGTGTGTGTCGAACTTTTGATACCACATCCTTGGTGATTTCTTTAGACCATAAAAGGATCTTTTCAATTTGCACACCAAATATTTCTTTCCCTTTACTACAAATCCTTCAGGTTGTTTCATGTAGATTTCTTCTTCTAGGTCCCCATGTAGGAGTGTCCCCATGTAGGATTGTTGTATTCACATCCATATTTTCTATCTCGAGGTCAAATTTAACAACCATAAAAATTAGTACTCTAATGGAAATTAATTTTTCAATAGGGGAGAAATTCTCATTGAAGTCAACTCTTTCGAATTGGGAATATCTTTTCTCTATGAGTCGAGCTTTGAATTTCTTGGCTTGACTTGTTGTGTTCATATTCTTCTTGAATACCCACTTGTTGCCGATGAGATTTCTTCCACTAGGTGATTGGACTAAGTCCCACATATCATTTTTGTGCAAGGATTCCATTTCTTCGATAATGACATCCTTCCAAAGTCTCCCCTCTGTCGTGTTGACTGACTTGGGCTCCTTGTCAATGGAAGTTAACATAAATTCATAACGGAAGTAAGATAGACTATAACTTTCGAGTGGTTTTCTTACTCGTTCATACCTCCTTAAAATAGAGGTTAGTTTTTCCATCTCTCCATCTGATTCATTCGACTCATTTGAATCATCTTCTTCTTCATTTCTGAGTTCAAACTATACCTTCTCTAGATCATTATCTATTTGAACCATCACTTCAGACTCATAATTACTTCTTACTTCTCTGAAGACCACATCTCGACTGCACATTTTTTTCCCTTGATGTAGGATCCCGGAGCTTATATCCTTTCATTCCTTCTTTGCATCTAGTGAAAATAAACTTGACTTCCTTCTTTTCCAACTTGCTTATCTTTTCTTTGGGAACATGAACAAATGCATCACAACCAAATACTTTGAGATGTGAAACTAAAGGCTTCTTACCATAACATATCTCATGTGGAGTTTTGTTGACTAGCGCCGATGAAGGAGACATATTCACCAGATATTTTGCAGTGTCAACTTCCTTTTCCAAGAATTCTTGTGTGATCCCAACAGCACTAAGCATGCTCCTTTCCTTTTCCATAAACATTCTGTTCATTCTCTCAGAAAATTCATTTTGTTGTGGGGTATATGGTGTGGTTTTTTTGTGTGCTATGCCACATTTCTTGTAGAGCTTCTCAAAATCCTTTCCACATAATTCACCAATGTTGTAAAATATCAACACCTTAATATTCTTATTTTTCTAGTTTTCCACAACAGACTTAAACTCTTTTAATTTCTCAAAACCTATGATTTCTTCCTCAAAATAAACATCCATGTCTTCATGGAAAAATAATCTATAAAGGAGACATAATACAAGGATCCACCATGTGAAGGCACTAGAACAAGGCCAAACACATCACTATGAACCAATTATAGAATCCCCTTTTCCCTCGTTTCTCCAGATGCGAAGCTTACCACTGTTTTTTTTCCATATATGAAATGTTCACTAAAGTCAAATTCTAAATTACATTTAGGAAAATATTCGACCACACCTTTATTTCGCATAAATCGAAGTATTTTTTCTCCAATGTGTCCCATCCTCTCGTGCCATAACATGGTTGGGTTGACTTGACAAAAACTTTTCAAGTCAATTTGAATCAACTTAGCCCGAGCCCGATTCAAATTCAGGAATAACGATGTTGTTACATCTAGTTGAGTCGACATTCCATAACAACTTTTACATGGTTCCAATCCAAACTCCTTTCATTAAGACTGTCGCATATCTAACCAACTTGCATGTATCCTTATGAAATAGAGTGTGCAGTCTTGCATTACTCGTATTGCCGACATATATCAATTTTCTTGCAAACCTGAAATATCTAGCACACCTGGAAGGGTTCTACTCCCCCCATCCTACAGTGTTAGTCAGACTCTTCCCCATGCAACAATTTTGGTTTTCAAGTCGTCCATCAAGAACACATGTCCTCCTTCATATCATTCATATTCGTAGAACCATTCTTTATGTGGTGTCATATGATAATATTCTCCTGAGTCAATCAACCAAACATCTTGATCTGACTATGTACTACTCGATGCCAGGTACATATAACCTCCTTTATCTGGAGTCATCTTTCTCTTAATATACTGTTTATCATCAGATCCTATACAAACTTCCATTTCCTTCGAATTGAAATCCCTTTTGTAATTCCCAACTTTACCACATTTCTAGCATCTTCTCGTCAACTAAATAAGGGATTTAGATCTACCCTTCGACTTATAATTTCTACCAAAGAATTTTCCTTTATCTCTATCAATCAGTTGACCTCTCACCACTAATGCATATTTGGTCAATCCTTTCAGTTCTTTCTTCTCATTGCTTCTAACAGTAGAGATGCAACCACATATTCTAGTGCTAATTTTGTTGAATTAATCCCTATAGCCACATCTAATCTATCCCAAGAGTATGGAAAAGAGCATAATAGGTTAATAGATTTCTCCTCCTCAGTGATCTTAATATCCACAACAAATAATTGGCTTATTATGGTATTAAACGCATTTAAATGCTTAGTCACCGAACTTTCCTAACTCATCCTCAAAGGATACAGTTTCTTTCTAAGGAACAACTTATTTACCAGGGATTTCGACTAGTATAAGCTCCCTAACTTGTCCCACAGTTTCTTGGTCAAATCTTCACCTGAAACATTTAGTAGTACCAAATCTACAAGACAAAGTAGAATCGTACTCCTTTCCCTTCTCTCGATTTTCTCCCATTCTTTCCTCGACATACCTACCAAAATTGTATCTTGATAGATTGTCTCCGATTGTTCTTGATCTATAAGGAGATCTTCAATTTTAAGCTTCCAGAGCTCAAAATTCTGGCCATTGAACTTTTCAATCTCTATTATCGAGGTACTTTCCATTCTTTAAGAACAACTTTAAATATTTTTGACTTACGACTCTTAGTGAACCTAGGGTTTAGCTAAGATCCAAGGTTGTTAAACCAAGCTATGATACCACATGTTAGGAAATAGAAAACTTCCACGCTAAACCTAGTAGAAGAGAGGAATAAATATTTAAGCTATAAAGTAAATGATAAATCAAACACACATTGTACAAAGATTTTACTCTGGAAACCCAAACAGGAAAACCAACATTCCTTGAAGATATTTCTCTCTTTTTGTCTTATTCATTTAGGATAAAATATTACATCCCTAACCTTGGTCCAAAACTAAGACAAAATCGAAATCATACCTTGTTTATCTACACAAGGACAACCTTGTAGCCAATTTGACTTACATCTACATGACCAACAACCTCTAAAATGATTGATCTAAATATTAACTACCATTCCCTCTTTTATAGAATTACAACACACCTTATTTATAGTCTTTGTAGTAGGGAAAACCCTAAATAAATGCCCCCCCAAAATGATTACATATACATGCAGATAATTGGCTACAAATCTCGTGAATCTTGGGACTCTATTACAGTTGACTTCAAGTAAGTTTACGAGTCAACCTCCATTCGATCTTCAGTCGGTTTCCACACACTCACCTGTTGACCTATTATTGGTCAACCTCTTCGATTTGTTGTCGATTACTTCGACTTCAACTTTTCTTAGTTTAACACTTTGACCTTGAATTTCTTTGCCAATCGACCCACCTCGACTAGAATTTCAGTGCACATAATATAACATCCCAACACAAAGAAGATTTCATAGGTTAGATCATTTATGGGTTTATATTGTTATTATAGGATATTCATTAGATGTTTCTCCAAGATTTCACAACCAATAACATCCTTTCAAAATAATTGAGTAAAGGTTTTATGGAATACCAAGTGCAAATAAAGTTTCAAACACTTGAAGTATTTATTAACCAATGCACCTATTTTAAAGGTTGCATATCTAGATGAGGATTTTGTTGTGTGCGCATATGCATGCAAGGAAGGGCTTTGTGTGCACATATGGCATGAAAGGAAGGCATTATCTCATGGGTAGAATATTTGAATTGAGGATAGATCATAGTGGTTTGAAATAATTGTTTGAGAAACCAGCACTAAGTGCTAGACAAAATAAATGAATGGAATTTCTTAGCGAATATGACTTTGACATCAAGAACATCAACGAAAAAGAAAATAAAGTGGTTGATGCACATAGTAGAAGAGTGTAGGAAATGCATACTACAACCATTAGTATGTGCACAACAATTTATAAGATAGAATTTTAGAGGTTGTAAGATCAAACTAGCATTATGTGCAAGTTAAAGAAGGCTTAAAATAGAATAATGTACAACAAAAATATAAACATTACAAGATAAAAGAGGATAAAATCCTCTTGGTCAAGAATATATTTTATGTTCCCAATTCTCAATAATTGAGAAATTTAGTTCTAAAAGAGATGCATAATGTACCATAAGATGGACACCCAGGGTACCATAAAACTATTGCAGCTATTAAAGGATAGTATTTTTGGCCTGATATGAAGAGAGACATGGTTGAATATTTAGCCAAATGCATGGAGTGATAGAAGGTAAAGGATGAGAAAACACATCCTGTTAGGGTCTATAAATTATAGGAAGTTTGATTATTCAGGTTCCATCTATTGTTTCTCTCATGAAAGTTCCTATGAAAATGTCATGTCACCATCACTAGCAAAAATCGACCTCCATATTATAAAATACCATTAAAAACATTTGAATAGTTCATTTCACCTTCATTAATCTCCTATCCATAATAGAGTTTCATCTCAATCACCAGGGCATCGAAATCCTCCATCGAAATCATTGTATTGCATCAATTTGCACAAATGAACATCACTTGGGAGACATTCATTCAGTTAAATATCTTTTTTTCTTCCACTAGTCAACCTACTATCCAAAGCACACCATTAGAACCATCCAAGAATACTCATAGAGTCCAAAAAACTCACGTTTGGCACAACAAGAACAATATACTCAAAACATGTCACTTGGAGAATCTTTGAAGGCACATTTCCTAGAAATGTCCTGTTTAGTCATCTTTTTTCCGGACAAATTGTGGCCAATCAGAGATGAAACTTGGGAAAATGAAGGAGTTTTATTTCCAAAACATATCAATATAAAAAAAACCTCTTTTATTTTATTCACAGGTATTATGGTTAAATATATACCAGCTCGTCTTTGACCCCTATTTTTTGTTGCGCTTCTGGGAGTAGTTTTGGGAGATTGAATTTTTGGAAGCCATGGAGATGGATTTTTGCAGGTTTAAAGGTCTTCTAAAAATTCAAGGATATATCCTAAAACCATAAATTCATAGAAATCACGCTCAAAATCCATCCAAAAGTTTCCTAAAACATGACACTACGCTTTTGCAAATGGTCATTGCGCTTTTGCAGGTTTTAGTGACCAACTTCAAACTTGAATTGTGAACAAATGGGAAATTATTTTGGAGAAATGGAGGACGTTTGTGTTCAAAACATACCAAATAACAAAAACATATCTCATTTTTGTAAAATTACTTATGTTTATAGAGATATATCTACATCTTGGAGCCTTATGTTTGCTGAAAACCCAGAAAAATTGATAATTTCGGACATGTATAGAAACGCACGGCCTTGGCGCTACGCTTTTTCCTCATACCTAAAAATTCCAAAAATTTGATATTGGTGAATATATATTACCCTAAACATGTCATATATCTACTCTTGGTGCCTTATCAACAAACAGGTTGGGAGAAAATACCCAAAAACAGGTCAAAAAATCACTCTTTGCCACCTTTCTGCACCAGGCGTTGTGGTTTTGGGTGTAGCTGTGGGAAAATGAAATTTTATCCCTCATGGAGTGTCCATTTGTCTTTTTTGAGGTGTCTAAATAAAACTAGACATACTAATATTTCCAATGCATCTTTTAGAAGTGAATTTGGAGCATGGGAAGGCCTTCAAAAGTCCTTCACAAGCTGGATGCTGCGCTTTTGCAGATTGGTGCTGCGTTTCTGGGAATTGTGACAGGTTTTTGAATTTTCTTGGTAAAAGTTGATTCCCACTGATGTAATTCGAAATATAGTGAATTTATATGATTTAATTAAGTGTCATGGGGTTGAATTATCTTTTTCCATGTGGATTTGGTGATATTGAATGCTTGTCAAAGTCAAATTGAGTTAGTTGAGATAAAATGGGAAGTATGTTTTGACTTTCCTAGCTTTGGGTATTGTTAGAGATATTTTTGTGATATGATCCTAGGAGGTAGGATTCAACCCCTCAGATGGGGAAATTTGTTTTTTATCTATATGTAGACCCAAGAGAGCCGAGAAAATGGTTGGACCTTAAGGGAAGGATGGTATGGAAAGATTATCATCTACTGTAAATATGTTAAGGAAGTTGTAAGTGACTCTTTTTGGATGAATACAAAGACATTCTGTTTCCATATTCTTGTGTCATAGTTATGTGGTGAAGTGCTTCTTGATATAACCTTTTCTTCTCTGGTCTCACATGTTGTTTCTTTCTTTATTATTTATAAGAAGATTATGTTCAGTATTTGTTTAAAACACCATGTTTTTGGATTAAAACAATATTTATGTTTTCTTCTAAAGTTTGAATGTAGAATTCAGGTAGCAATGCTCTACATTTGAATTGAACCCTAATTTGTTCTTCTTTTCCATCTCACAAACTACAAGGATCCACTGACATGACTACCTTGCCTTGTTGCATATGATCTCAGTTATTCCTTCACTGGATCACCTTTGACCTTTTAACTCCATTTAGCCCAATGGCCCTCTTTTGTTGTCTCAACCAAAAACTCAAAAAACAAACCTTATATCCTCTTAACTAGCCTAATATCCCATCCAAACAAAGTTAAATCATACAAAGAGATCCCTCTCTGAGTCTTGGAGGGATATATCCTTGACTCCAAGTGGTTTTGTGGTTACCTCTGTCAATTTCTCCCTCAGCCTGAGAAATTACGAAGTGCTAACACATCCAATGGGATTGCTACATATATTTCCCATTCATGAATGAAAATGGGAAGTTGTTACTATAGATTTCATTACCAAGTTTCTCGTACAACAAGGAAACATGATTCCATCATGGTAGTGGTGGAAAATATTGCAAAGGTTTCACATTTCATTCCGGTGAAAATAAATGACAAGGCCACTAATATTTCCAAGATTTATGTACAATAAATTGCTAGGCTACTTGGTGTGCATAATGAAATAGTGTTAGACATAGATCCTAAGTTAACTTCCAATTTTTGGAAGGGAATCTTTAAGAGATTTGGGAATAATTTGAATTTTAGTACAACATATCACCCATAGTCAGATGGGATGACAAATAAGATGTTAGAAAAACAGGATCACAAAGAAATAAAAAAAAAATGCATAAATTAAACACAAAAGATACACAATACAATAGAGACACAGATATACGAGGTTCACCCAGTGTGGGCTACATCCCCCAAAGAAATTTCCAGGTCCTTCCTTTTTATTATCCAACAAATGAAGGGATACAACCTACAACACACCTGCTGTAACTTCCTCTTCTTTCTCTCACAATCTCCTCTCTAAGAATACAATATTCGCAACGATTCATATCCAAAATACATTTCCCTCATAAAATAGGGTTTCCTTATAGGGAAAAAAAAACCTAACATAAATTCTACCATCATATTTGCGACCTTATAATGAACGGTCCAAATTTACTATGAAATTACAATATACATTTACAAGGAAATTTTTACTTTAGGGAACGTTATCCCCCAAATTGTCGTTGGGGGATCATTGGCCCCCAGATACCCCAACCGAGGGGATGATCCACCCAAACCCTGTAGGGGTGGAAACCCCCCCACGTGGAGGGTTTTACAGTATTTCGGGGTGTACACTATTCATGGGGTATAGACATGACTGAAAATAAAGACCTATTCAACATGAAGATAATCAGGCTCCACAACCAACAATCTCCCACTTGGAGACTGATCACAAAAACTCCATTGTTGTTGTACCTACTGGAGTATACTCCACCTTGGACCTGGAAAATTTATCATCTTCACCTTCATGCTTGAATACCAACTGAAATTGAGTAGGAACTCAGTTTCTCCTTGGTTACTCCCTTTGTTAACATGTCTTCAGGATTATGGCTAGTGTGTATCTTTTCCAACTTCAAATGTCCATCTTCCAATACAGATCATATGAAATGGTACCTAATATGTATATGCTTAGTATTCTAATGTAAGGATGAGTTGATTGCAAGATGAATGGAACTCTCTTTGTCATAGTACAACCTGCTATTCTCTTGCTTCTTTCCCAATTCCTCCATAAACCTCTGTAAACAAATCATATCTTTACTAGCCTCTGTAGTAGAAACATACTCTTCCTCTGTTGTTGAAAGTGAAACAAAATTTTTAGTTTCAAAATCCAACTTACTGATGTTCCCCCTATAGCAAAAACATACCCTGTGGTGCTCCTCCTTCTATCTTTATCACTTTCCATATATAAATCAACATATCCCCGTAGAATAGTGTCTGAACCTCCAAAACATAATGGATGAGTAGTAGTACCTTTCAAATACTTGAGAATCCACTTTATTTCCTCCCAATGTTGTTTACCTGGATTGTTCATATACTTACTCACAACTCCCACTACATGTGCAATATTTGGTCTTGTGCAAACCATCGCATACATCAATATTCTAATTGCTGATGAATAAGGGACCCTAGACATGTATTATATCTCCTCTTGTGTCTTGGGAAAAATTTATTTGCTTAATTTTAAATGGCTAGCCAAAGGTGTACTAACTGGTTTTGCATTATGCATTCTAAACCTCTCCAACACCTTCTCTATGTACTCACCCTGAGACAATGTCAAATTGTGATTTTTCCTATCTACTGTTATTCTCAACCAAGGATTGTCTTTGCAACACCCAAATCCTTCATCACAAATGAATTGGATAATTTCTTCCTGAGTACATTTATATCCTTCATATTAGACCCTGCAACAAGCATGTCATCTACATAAAATAGCAAGATAATATAACTTCCATTTTCTATCTTTTTAAAATAAACACAGTGATTAGAATGATATCTACTGTAACCTTGTTTTTTCATAAACATGTCAAACTTCAAATACCACTGTCTTGGAGATTTCTTTAGGACATACAAACTCTTCTTCAACCTACATACCAAATTTTCCTTCCCTTTGACCTCATACCCATGTGACTCCTTCATATAAATATCTTCCTCCAAATCCCCACGGAGAAAATATGTTTTTACATCTAACTTTTCAAGATGTAAATATTCTATTTCCACAAGACTTAAAATAGTCCTAAATGAAGTCATTTTAACAATAAGAGAAAATATTTCATCAAAATATATGCCTTTCTTTTGTGCAAACCCCTTTACAACAAGTCTAGTCTTGTACCACTTTTTTCCTCCATCTTTTTCCTTGAACTTGTAAACCCATTTATTCTGCAATGTTATTTTTCCTGCAGTCAACTGAACCAAATACCAAGTCTAGTTATTTACCAGGGAATCCATTTCCTCTTTCATGCATTTCTTCGACTTCTTTTTAGTGTCTACCTGCATTGCCTCTTCATAACATTTTGGTTCACCGGAATCAGTCAACAATAAATAATACAATGAAGGAGAGTATTGCTCAGGGGGGTCTACTTAACTTGGTAGATCTTCTAAAAACACTTGCAGGAGTTTGAGGTACCTTTTTCTCCTATTGTTGTACATTTTTATTCTCTGGTGTTGTTGGAATTTATTTTTCAGTGATCTCATGAAACACTGTGTATTCATTTTTTTCTTTTTCCTATTTCTTTCCTTGAAACTAATCTTTGTACATTACATTCTCATTGACTATGCCATCTCTACTCCTAATGATTTTGTGATTTTCATAATCCCATAAGTGATAACCAAAATCATTAACACCGTATCCAATAAAGGTATACTTCTTGGATTTTTCCTCAAGCTTTGTTCTATTTTCTTTATCAATATGGACAAATGCTTCACGACCAAAAGTCTTCAAAAAATAATAGTTTACCTTTTTACTTGTCCATGCCTCCTCTGGAATTCTACCATACAAAGAGCTTGAAATTCCTCTATTTATTAAGTAAAAAACTATTGATACTGAGAGGGGGGTGAATCAATATCAAGTACAATTTAAAACCTTTTTCAACTTATACTTAAACCATTCAACTATATCCAATGAGCAATGAACAATAGTATAAGAGTTACACCAATAAACCACAATACACCATGCACAATATATGAGAAATAATCAATAGTTATT